>JASEKS010000183.1:0-203203 GCA_030770415.1 Pleoardoris graminearum
TACTACTACTACTACTACTACTACTACTACTACTACTACTACTACTACTACTACTACTACTACTACTACTACTACTACTACTACTACTACTACTACTACTACTACTACTACTACTACTACTACTATTCTCTACTTTAGATAAAAAAGTATAATCTTTTTTTTACTATTCTTTTATAACTTTTACTATATTTTTATATAAGTAAAATTAAACTGTATAGTCTTTATAGGTATTATTAAAATTAAGAACAGTATTCTATTTAAGTAAAAAAAGGTGTATTAAAATTAAATTAATATTAAAAATAATATTACCTAAAAAATCTACCCTATTAAGTAAAATAGCCTCTTATACTACGTTAAGATAAAAGTTAGAGTAGTTCTTAATATAATTTAACTAGTTATTACTATTAGTAAAAGTATATACTATATACTATAGATTAGTTACTTAATTATTAAATACTAAAATACTAACGTAGATATAATAAAAAAATAAAAAATTTTATTTTAATTATATTAGAAAGACTTTTAACCGTTATATAGTATTTATAAAAAGGAGAAAAAAAACTACTACACTAGTAATTTTAAATACGCTATATAGTTTATAATTTTACCTATAAATTTACTTATAGTTTTACTTATAGTTCTACCTAAAATAATAATAATTTATAAATACTTTATTACTATTTTATAGTTATTACCCTTCTGTTATTATAACTACCGTCTAATAAGTTATTTATTAAATTATTACTTTACTAGCTGTAATATTTAAAAAATTTTATATTTAATAGGCTTTAGATATAGTACTATTATTTTTATCTACCTTTATATTAAGTAAGAATAAAGTATAATTAGTACTAAGTTAATATAGCTCCAATAGATAAACGTAAAAAAATATTTTAAAGCTTAAATAGAGTTACTATTCCGCGGGAAAACTCTATATTATAAGTTAATATAAGTATTTATTTATTTAACAGGTTAGTAATTTAGTTTTTAATATATATTTTAGAAATTCTGTTATTACTGTAGGAACTTACTATTTAATCTCACTTTAGAAGTGACTAGATATATATTAGCCATTTTCTTAAAATAGCTAATAAGGAACGGCCGAGGTAGTAGAGTATCTAGCCTAGTAACCTTACTACTAACCTCTATAAAAGGTATTTGTATAACAACCCTAGGCAAGGCGGGGGCGCGGAGCACCTTATACTATAGTTACTAGAGTAAGTATAGTCACTTTACCACTGTAGACCTCGTAAACCAATTTACTTACTAAAATATATAATAACCCTAATATATATTGGCGTAGCTACTCTAAATTAAAAGTATACTAGTATAAAAAGTTTATACTTAAAAAAGTTAATTAAATTATATACTAGTTTATATTAGGCTTAGTTTATATTTTACAGGGGGATAACATTAAAAAAGGTTAATTTAAAAAGTTACTATTTTTAAAAATTAATATAAAATTAATTACTAAGCCTAAAAATATATAAATTATACCGTTAATTAACGTACTTCGCGAGCTTTATAAAGCTGCGGCACAATATAACAACGAGAACTTAATAGTAAATTATACCGTTTTAAAGAGAAAGTTATAAAGACTTTTATAATAATTTTAGTTAGGTTCTATATATTACCTATAATAAATTAAAATTACAGAAATATAGTTATTTTTTAACTCCTTTTTTAGGTTTTTATAACTTTTTAGTTCGTAAATATATTTAACTAAAATATTAGTTATACCTTTTTAGGCCTAGCCTAGGTTACGTAACTAGATTTTCGAAGTAAATTAATAATCTAATAATAAAATTATATTAATTATAAAAATAGTGCTAAGGCTTATATAATTACTAATTACGTAATATATTATTGATATTATAGTATATAATAATATCTTTTTACCTTTATAAACTTAAACTCCTATTCTCTTAAAATAGATCTAACTCTTTTAAAACTTAAATATAAAGTTAATTTATTTTTAAAAGTAAATAACTCTTCTGCTATAATTGCTACTATTTTAAAAAAGTCTCTTACTACTAGTTATCACGCTATATAACGTATTAAAAAAAAGAGAAAAATAATTATAATATAAAAAAAGTTTATATAGGTGGTATAAAAAAGTTAACTAAAAGAGATAAAAGAGTTATTAATAGAGACTTAACTAGAAGACCTAAAAAGGATAATAAAAGTATACTACTAGAAAATAATCTAGAGATATTAAAAAGATAATTATAAAAAGTTTTAAGAAAGGAGGGTTACTCTATTAATATAAGTAAAAAAAAACTAATAATTACTAAAGAAAAAGCTAAAAAAGAGTAAAATACGCTAAAGAGACTATAAAAAATTTAAAAAATATAAATTTAAAAAAGATTATATATTCTAATAAGTTAGTAATATAAAGGGGTAAAACTAAAAAAGAGTATTATAAAAAAAGGGGTAATAATAAAGTTAAAAGAGAACTAGCTACTAGCTAATTACAAAGTAAGTTATTTTAATTTTTTAAAATATTAAAATATATAATTTATTATCTATTTTTAAGCTATAGTTTTAGTTTTTTAATATTAATTATATTAATTATTTTATAGGTCACGATATTATCCTATAAGTTTAAAGTATAAATTAGGTAGGAGGTAGAAGTAATTTAGTATTTATTAAAATACCTAATTCTTTTACTTCTTATACTAGTAAGGACTATATAAATACAGTCCTTATACCTAAAGTTAAACTACTTATAAAAAGGGGTAAGTTTTATAAAGCTTTTTTACCCCTTTGTTTATTAATATAATAATATATATATTATATTATAATTATAATCTTTATATTAATATTAATTTAGGTTAGTAAGGTTAATATAATAACATCCCTATTTATAAAATAACAGACGTTTTAAACTAGTTTAAAAATAATAAAATTACTCTATTTTCTTACCTAGCCTATAGTCCTAATTTAGCCGCTATAGAAAATATATAAGATTTATTAAAATTAGGACTAATTAAACATAAAAAGGCTAATTTAGGTATAAAATCTAGTTTATAAAGTATAGAGGCCTTTAAAAGAGCTACTATAAAGGAGTAGGATAAAATACCTTAAAAGATTATTAATAATTATATTTTATTACTTCCTAACCGTTATAAGGTAGTTATAGAAGCTAAAAACTACTATACTAAGTATTAGTAATTTATTATTTACTAGTTTATTATTAAAAATTTAAAAAAGTGACTTTTATATATAATTATATAAATAATATATAAATATATAAAAATATTTTATATACAAACAAAACCCGATAGCTATTATTATATATATAAAAATAAACTAATTTTATAACTTAAATAAAAAGTTATTATAGTCTAAAGTAGGATTATAAATATTATCTATATTTACTAATTTTTTTTTACTTCTAAATCCCTTAGTAAGTAGCCCATAATAGGATAAATAGATTACCCTAGTCTTTCTCTTTAAAATAATATTTTTCTCGTATTTTTAGGCCTTATAACTAAAAAGTTATATTATTTTAAAAAAGGTAACTTTTTAGATTAACCCTTCCTAATGTCACCCCCCTATAGTAGGTAAACCTGTTTATAAGGTTTATAGTAGCAAAGTAACTATATATACCCTAGTAACTATAGTAAACGCTTACGTACCTTAGTTGGACGGCCTTGTTCCTAGAGTTACGTAATAAGGTTACGTAGTCTTAGAATCTTAGGATACCCTAGAAGTATTAAAGCTAGTATAAGACTTTAAAACTTCTAATACTATAAGACTAGCTTAATATATAGTTATCTATAATAGGCTTTCTAATATATTACATATATTTAATCTTATATAACATTTAGTATAGTAGTTTAATATATTTAGTTATCTACTATTTTATATTTTTCTATAGTTATATACGCGTAAGAACTAATCTAAACTATTTTAGCTAAGTACCTTATACTATATAAAAGGTTTCTAGAGCTATTAAGTCTAGTATAAATCTAAGATCTTAATATTTTAATACCTTAGTAATAATAACTAAAATTAATAAAATTACTAAATCTATTCTCTATTAAAATAAATACTCTAAGTCTAAAAATAATTTTTTTATAAAAATTTTTTTTAAACTTATTATATTTATATATTAATTAAATAAAAAGTGTAGCTGTAGTGGCTCGGGGCGACTAAAAGGGGTTTTAAAAAAGAAGAAGTATGTGCATGCCTTTATTTTAAACTTATCATTAACTCTATTAAAGATACTAATTATAATTATTTAATAATATTATATCCTAAAAGTAAAGTAATATAATAGAGTAAATTCTTTTTAATTAAGTATTTATATAAAACTAGTAGAGATAATAGTATTATTTCTCTATTAAATATTTTTAGTAATTTTAAGATATATATATAAAATACTTTTAGTATATTAAATAAAAGAAGAATAATAAGATGTATAATTTAATACTTATATTAAATATATAACCTAACTATCTATATTATTAAATTTTATTAGTGCACTAAATAAACTAAATAGAATAATACAACTCTTATTATAATATATATATTTATATATTAACTAAATAAAAAGTGTGGCTGTAGTGACTCGGGGCGACTATAAGGGGTTTTAAAGAAGGAGGAGTATATATACCTTTATCTTATAATAATATATTATAAAAGTTTTAAAAATTACATAAAAGTAATACTTATATATAGATACTAGTATTAATATTTTAAATAATAATATTAAGGGATAATTTATATTAATATATACCTCTATAAATTACAACTTAAAATAAAATATAATAAATAAGTAATATTATAGGAGAATAAAAAAATTAAAAAAAATTCTTTTCTAAATTAATGTAACTTGCTAATTAGTAGGCGCAAAAATATAAAATTAATATTATTTTAAAGAAAAAGACTAGTAAAATTAATTTAGTCTACTAGGGGCTGCTTACTAAGGAAATTAAGGATAAAAAGGAATTAGTAAATATAAAAATTTTTTAAAATTCTACTTTAGGCTATTATAATTTTTTAGTGTAAAATTACCTAATTTTTATATATATTATATTACTAATCGTAATATATAGATATATAAACTATTTTTATATTTTTATATATTAATTATATAATTACTAGTAAAAGTTAAATTTTTATATTATAATACTAAATTAGTAAATAATATATTACTAGTATTTAATATAGAAGTATTTAGCTTCTATAACTATATTATAATAGTTAGAAAAAAATAAAATATAGTTATTAATAAAGTTTTATAGTATATTATTTTATTTTTCTATAATAGTTCTTTTAATAGAGTATATACTTTTTAATACCTAGCTTTTTTAACACTAAGTATAAAGGCATGCATATACTTCTTTTTTAAAACCCCTTTTAGTCTCCCCGAGCCACTATAGCCATACTATTTATTCGATTAATATACAAATATATATACTTTTTAAACTTAATTATATACCTATATTATTCTTTTTATTTTATTTAGTATAGATTTTAAATACTCTATATATTTTTTATAGGAACTATAACAGGACTATAGCTTAAATAAAATATTAATTTAATTTATTATTTTTAAACTAGTTTAAAACGTCCGTTATATTATATATAAAAGTATTATTTTCTTAAAATTATTTACCTAAATTAATATTAATGTAAAGATTATAATAATAATATAATATAATAATAATAATATAATAATATAATAATAATAGTATAATATAATAATAATAGTATAATATAATAATAATAGTATAATATAATAATAATAGTATAATATAATAATAATAGTATAATATAATAATAATAGTATAATATAATAATAATAGTATAATATAATAATAATAATAATAATAATATATATATATATATATATATAAAAAGTTAATATAACTTAGTCCTTTTTACATTCGGTTTAACTTCGAGTATAAGAATTTTATTTTATATAATATTTACTAATATATAAAATAGAAGAACTAGGTATATTAATTAATACTAAATTATTTCTACCTCCTAACTAAATTATATGCTAAACTTATAGGATAATGTCTCGGCCTATAGAATAATTAATATAATTAATATTAAAAATATAATAAAAATATAAGTTAAAAATATATAAAAAGTAACTAATAATTACTATTATAATCTATTGGTTACGTTTTAACTTTATTTTTATAAAATAGATCTTATATTTATTTATATCACTTTTTACTCCGTCTACATAAGTAGTATAGCATTTAATAATAAGTAATATTTTTATTTATAATTATAAATTCTTTCTTATTTATAAAAATAGTTAACTATAATACTAAGTATCTATATATCTAGCCTATGTATTATCGCACCTATATACTATATATAGACCTCCTAAATCTTTTAAATAATATATTTTAGACTTCCTATTACTCTTATTTTTATAATATTTTTACTTTTACTACTAAAACGCCTAATCGTACTTTACGTAACTATACTATATACTTTAAACTATATATTTTTATTATAAATACTATATTAATACGCTGTTCTTTTTTATTTTTTATAGCTAGTATAGTACTACGTATATTACTCTTTTTATTACTACTACCTTTATATAGACTAGCGCTACTAATTCTAAATTATTAAATTCTATTACTTCTACTATTAATAATATTATAATTCTATTTATTTTACAATTTATTTTACTATTTACTATTTTCTAATATTAATAAATACTAATTTCAAAAAACTTAGTAATTATGTTGTATGTAGTAGTATATTTAGTAGTATTAAAAAGGACTTTTTATTATTAAATTTTATTATCCTATAGGTAGAATACGGTAGGAATAACTTATATATTTAGTATAGTAGGTGTAGTTAGTATAGTAGATATATTAAAATTAACTTAAATAAGTACGGTATCTACTAAAATTAAAGTAAAAAGAGTAAAAGAAGTTGTAAAAAATATTTTAAAAAATATTTAGTAAGTATTTTTAAACGTTTAACTAATCTATTAACTATATAAATAAACAGATATATACGTAGTAGTAGTTACTACTATCTATATATTTCTTTTACTAAATAGAGTGTCTGTACTAGACTTTTTTAATTTAATATTTTTTAGAGAGTATACTAAGCGCGCTAGTACGCTAGCGCAGCACTATATTTTATTTAATTTAGTTTTACCTAACTTTGTTAATACTAAGTATAAAGATATATATATACTTCTCCTTTTTTAAAATCTCTTTTAGTTACCCTAAGCTACTATAACTACACTATGTATTCGATAAATATATATATATATATATATATAAAGTTATATATTAAAATAAATTAAAATATTAAAATCACTTACCTAATACTTAGCTAGAAACTAATTATTTTTTAATTTTATTATTAGTAGAATAACACATTAAGTAAGTGTATAAAAATATTTTTAATTTATAAAATTTTTTAAATTTTTATTATTATTTATTATATTAGGGATTTAATTTCTCTTTTTACTATAGTATTCTTTACACGCGCCTATTGTATATAATTAATATAAAGGTTTTTAGAAGTATAAAGTACTATTAAAAAAATTAATATAAAACTATAAAGAGTTAAAATACCTATATAGAATATATTATATTTATAGGTATAAAAAAAAATTTTAGTATAAAAAAATTGGCGAGAGGGTGTGTAGCTTAGTAAATAATACCCCTAACTGCCTATAATAGTAATATTATAGACTACGAGTTTAAATCTCGTTCTCGTCTACTTTAATCTACTATTTAATTATCTAGTTATTATTAGGTTTTAGACTTAACCTTAATAGGTTTAGTTATTACTTAAATAGGCTATTTAACTACTTAAATAGGTTAGTATATTTCTAAATTAGGTTAGCGTGACGACCTAACCTAATTAGGAATAGACTATACCTAAATAGGACAGTAACTAGTCCTAATTAAGTAATTAATTAAATTCTAGTATAGGTTACTTAACTAGCCTATAATATATTAGTTAAAAATTAAAGAGCCGATTGTTAGTTTACTTAGGAAATAAAGCACTTTCTTTAAATAGTTAGGTAGCCTTAATATTAAAGGCTTATTTAAAAAAAAAAAAAAAAAAAAGTGTAAAAATTATTATCTAAAGTTAGATAAAATAAAAGTCTATTTTTAAATAGGTCTAGTGTAGTGAAGTAGACCTAATTAAGTTAAATATATTAGTAATTTAATATAGTATTATTTAGTAATATAATAATCTAATATATATATATATATTAGTTAGGAATTAAAGAGCCGGTTATTAGTTTACTTAGGAGATAAAGTACTTTTCTTAAATAGTTAGGTAGCCTTAATATAAAAAGTCTATTTTTTTTTAAAAAAAAAATAAAAACTTTATTATTAGTTCTTTTTTTATAATACTCTTTTTTAATTTTTTATATTTATATTACTAACTTATTAAAAAATTAATTTCTTTTAGTTGCCCTAAGCTACTATAGTCACACTCTTTGTTCAATTAGTATATAAATATAAAAAATTAAATTTTTTATATTTTCTTTAGTATATTTTTATCGTTTTTAGAATTTTCTGTATTAATTATAGGCTTTCTAGTACTTATAGTAATAGAATACTTTTTCTTTTTTAAGAAGTCTTATAAAGATATTTATATAATATTTAAAATATTATTTATTAATAGTCTTTTATTTTCTTTTTTAAGACTTCTAGTTAAGATTTTATTAATTTCTTATTTATATTTTATTATTAACTTAGAAACTTTACCTCTTTTAAGTTTTTTTATATTATTATTATTATTATTTTTAATACGTTATATATTATTATATATATATATATATTTGTATACTAATCGAATAAAAAGTGTGGCTGTAGTAGCTCGGGGCGACTAAAAGGGGTTTTAAAAAAGGAGGAGTATATATATACTTTTATACTTAGTGTGTCGAAAAAGTGTAATATATTATTATAAATATAATTAGCAGTCTTTTTTAAAATAAATATAATTATTAGTATAAAGGTATTTACTCTTAAAAAAATATTAATTTTAGATATAAGTTTTATAAAATTTAGTACTAGTTTAAGAAAATAGAAGTCTAGATTTATTAAATTAAATAGTTATTATAATATATCGCCTTTATTGTCTCCCCTTTTACACGCCTCCTCGTACCCGTGCATATGGCAAAAGCACACACATCCTTATAATGTTACTTTACTTTTAGGCTAGCCTACATCCTTTTTAACTTACTTTTAACAATTATTATAATATACTATTATATTAATAATATATTACGTAAGTAGTAATTATATAAGTATAGACTAAATTTATATAAATATTTAGGTAACGAAATTTATACTAGACTTAAATAGATATACTTATAATATTAATTAAATATATTTATTAATAAAAAAAGTTATAGGACTCTAAAAAAGGAGTTTAGAAAGTTATTATAATTATATAATTTTAATTTAGTACTTATACCTACTAAGTAGAAGTTAATATTCTTACCAAAGTCTTTGTAAAATTTTTTTAAAACCGTATAATTTACGTAATTTTAGTTTTAATATTAAATTTTATATAAATTTTTAAAAGGAATAACTCTTTAAAATACTTTTTTTTCGCTTTTACTCTATTATAATACTAGACTACACTATTTATTTTATTACTAATATAGTATAAAAAATATATATACTATTTACCCCTAATATCTTTAATCTATTATAGAGTTTTAGTTTTTTTACTAATTTTATTAAATAGGGGAGGACTGTGTAATAGTAGCTATATATAACTCTTAAATTATCTTCCTATTTTATTACTATTTAAAATCACTACTATCTAGACTAGAATAATAATAAATAATCTATATTAAAGTAATAACGTAGAATCGTTTTATACTTAAATAAGTTAATATAATTTACTTTTTTATTACTCTAGTAACTATATCGTTAGTTTTACTATAAAAATATAAAAAATATACTAATAGTAAATAGGATATTATTTACTATAATAGGTAATACAGACGCTACATAAACGTAAAAATATTTTATAAAAAATATAGAATATCTTTTATAGAAATATTTATAAAAATACTAAATAAAAAATTAATAAAACTTAATATAAATAGTAACTTAGTTAAGAATAATATATATATTATAAAGCTTAAACTAAAATTAAAACTTTAGTTAGAATATAAAAATATAATATTAAAATGGCAGATTACTAATTAATAGGTAAACCTAAAAAAGGTAATATAGAAATTTAAAACTAGTAGATTTATATTTAATATATTTTAGTTATAATATTTATATTTATATTTATATTTATATTTATATTAAATAAGGACGTATTATATACTAAGTTGGTGTAGCTCCCACAGATAAATGTAAAGAAATAAGACAAAGTAAGCCCGCAGGGTGTAACTAAGTCTTAGAATTATCAAACGATACTGGCACCTTCTCACAGCAGGAGTAATCAATATCGCCATATACGATAGGTGCGAATTCAAATTCGGTAGAGGTCATACGTTATTGCTTGATGGGGTTAAGTTTCGGGACATGTTAACTCTGAGCGAGCGTCGGCATTTCTTCATGAAAGATGTTAGGAGGCATCTTCCCGACTTCGGACAAATACCGAAACAATCAACGATATTAGACTTGAAACATCCTCTGCCTTATTGATCATGTTAACGTACGTGTCAGGTCCCTGGGAGCAGTTTGTATACGCACGAACTTGCGGGAATTATATCGAAGTATGTCGGAGCTAACATGTGTTCAGTATGGCTATCAATCAATGTATTAGGTTCAGGGTGACCACGCAGTAATGACAGTGGAATCTTTGATGTTGATACATATGTAAAGGCTGAGTAGATCGATCAGTCCACAATCTGATCATTTGAGCCATGAGACTCAGCCTAATATGGAAGCAAAGACCCGGAAATTCGCAGCCCTGAACTCCACAGCGTAATTGCTTTCAATGCCAGTCAGGATGGAGAGTGCCTAGGGTAAGAGGGGAAAGACCACCTCGAAGTTGCGCTTGTGCCTAAGTTGCTGCTCCTCTGCCTTGCGCACTTTCCGCTCCACCTTCCAGTCAGCCATGGACCGTGCGAAATGCGGGTGCTTGTTCAGCCACGCTGTCCACTCCGCATCGTCCTCGAGTTCACCGATGTGGTGAAGGCCCTCCATGCGGTGGACGACGTTCTTGTATACCGGATCAGTAGGAGGAAGCTTGACGACCTGCTCGAGAACCTCATACGAGAGAATGACATCCTCGTCGTTGAGCTTCTTGAGGTGGTTCAGAATGTCAGAGCGCATAGTACCGGCGTAGCGCGCCATACCGAAGAGGCCGAGCACGTGGTGATAAAGGTCGATGTCGCGGACGAAGCCATTCTTGCCGCGAAGACTGAACGGGTTATTGACCTTGGCGTTGCCTACAATGAAGTCGATTATGACGGCGACGCAGTCTTCGGAAACTTGCGCTGGGTCGAGCTTGATCGCCGGTGAACGCGGATACGTAGCGAGCGCGCCGCTGAAGAACTCGGAGAACGCCATGGCGGCGCGCTTGGGGATGTTATGGCCGACGAGCTTCTTGCCGATCATGAGGTTGAAGACGGGTCCCATGGCAAGCTTGTGGCGGTCGTTGGCGCTGAGCTTCCGAAGATGAACGGTGACCACGGGCTGATTGACGGGCTGCGTGGTTTCGGCGACTGAGGCCTTGAAGTTGAGCTTGTGCATAGTCGTTACTGGCGGAATTTGAGTTTGGGCAGAAGTTTTGGAGAGAAGATGGGCAACGAGAATTCTTGGAAAACGTTTAGTGAGTAAAGATAATCGTTGGTGAGAAGAGTTTGGGGGGCGAAGTAAAGAACGCGTGGTAGAGGTGCTTATATAGTAGTATTGAGCAGGTTGCCGCGCGCTCGTAACAAGTATTTTAGCTTCGCCTCCACTATTGTGATTTTGTGTATTGACGAGTAGCTGCTTATACAATAGCAGGTGGTGCAACGCTCCGCTTAACTCTATAGGCGACAAGATGTCACAGATATTTGGGATCGGTTCTAAAACCCACAATAGGGTAAAGCCAGGAATTATGTGACTGCAAACATGGGCAGGCAACAGCAGTGCTGTTGCCCAGCAACAAACAGACAGATGCCTGCCCGCGACGATACGGATAAGTGGAACCTGGTTTACCTTGACTGTAATAGTTCCTGATATTGATAATGTCATGGATACATTGTTACTACCTAGGTACGCAGCTTGTTCAAGTGAATAGCCCAAGTATCAAAACAAACTAATCAAATAGGAGGAAAAAAGAGGAGCGTCGATATTTGACTATTTTACTGCCGTGGATATAAACTTTAGCCCTGTGTAACTTCGTGCGGATGAGTAGGAGCGAAACGTATAGGGCCTAGGCAACCACTTTGCAAGGGAAGCATTGATGTGCCGAAGGTCGACTTAGAACAATTTGTCTCAGTCGGGACAAGACGTATAAATCAGCGCAGTCAAACATGTGATGCGGGATTGTGGTGAGCTGGATAATGCTTATTTTTAGAGCAAAAGGTGAATTAATGCTACATATAGGATGAAAGGGTCGTGACTGAATATATACATAATAAGCGAGTAATCAGGTGATTTATTCACGTGATCAACGCGTGATTAAAGAGGGCATATAAGCCTCAATATTGCGATAGGGATCAAACAATTGCATGGCGATAATCAAAAGTACGGGATGAGCCGATCAGAATAGATCCACGTATTTCTCCAGTATGACTAGTTGCCCGCTTTTCTGCTTCCTTGTAGCACTGGAAAAAGTAATCGCAAAGATCAAGAGTGTCCGCCACGCAGAGAACCCTCGTATAGCCGCCGTACCGGGGGGCTCCACTGCGGGCGACGACTTTGGCGCATTCGTCTCCGTCTCTTCCGGTGCTCCAGTCGGGGCACAGAAATGTCTCGGCAACCGCAAAGTGGGTAACTTCATGCGCAACGTCAAGATCCGTTTGGAAGAGCGCTTTGATAAGCTGGAAGGAGTTTTAGTAGACCCACAGAACACGCGTAAAATTACTTCCAGCCGTACAGAGGCAACCTATGAAGCTTCAATCTATAAAAAGGCCAGATCTCGGCAAACCCTGGGATATTTATATAAATAATAAATAGGCCGATATAGAGGAGAAAATAGAAAAAATTTCTAAAGAAGTATATAATAAAGATTAAACTTGCATACGGTGCAGTAGAGAAAACTAAAGCGCTTCTAAAAGATAAGACGAAAGATATACCTACACAGTAGATAATAAGAAACATATATCTTGTATACCACCCTGTGGTCCGCCGATAGAAGGGAGCCTAATATACAAATTCGGGTATACTTTTAGGCAGGCCCTTTTATCGAGCGTTAAAAATCTCATTGAACGGTCATTTAGTTCCAGGCGGAATTTACTAGATACTGTTGACATTTCATGGTTTTCCGCACGATTATATCGCAGGTTGGCAGGAGAGCGTCTTGTCTTTCACTAGATTTGTCATGGATTGTCCCCAACGCTAGTCATAGCCTTTTTGTTTACCCTGAGAGAACCATGCTCTTTTCGTAATCTTCAATATCTTCAAAGGCTGCAATATGCGTGCTTGTAGTCCTGCTCCAACCAGCAATATGCGGGATATGGCTCATCCACATGGGGAAAGACAGACTCTCTGGAAAACCAGTCCCTTTCCACAAGACCATCACCGTAAACACTGTCAGTCCAATATTCCAGCGGAGGCGCTTCGTTTTGAGATTGTCCAATGTTCCGAAATACCTCGTGCAGTTCCGGGTTGGGGCGCCACTGACCAACTCTCCACCATAACTGACGAGAAGAGCAATTCGCCTCCCCATCGTCGAAAGGAGCTCCGCCGGGTGCTGCATAGGCGATGCCCCATGCAAGGGCTGTGTCAGGGTATTGAGCAATGGCCGTAAGATCATAGCTGCCGAGCTGTCTTGGTAAGTAGCGTTGGCCCTGCTCAGAAATCTCTTCGTACTCATCGTCGCTGTCAGCAGTTCCCTCTGGAGAGAAGTACAGGGGCGCCCAAATCAAGGCCTCTTTGAGTTGAGGCATATTGGCGGCAGCATTTGCAAAAGCCTCGAGGAAGGGGTTGATGGTCTCATCAAGAGGCGTTATGCGAAACATTGGCCTTGCGCCGGAATCGGCTCGCTCAGAAACTCCACAGAGGCACTGCTTAGCCCTGCCATCATCGTTGTTTGTGAGGGCAGGATAGGTTTCTTTTTCTCGTATCCGATAAGCTTTAGTGTCACGTCCTTCTCCTAGGGGCCCTTTAAAGTACCATGAACCAGATGGTGTACCGACGAAGAACATAACATTGAGGCTCTCTAAGTTTGGCCAAAAGTTTGACGACATGTTCGAATAATTAGATTGAGGCCAGAAGAGGGTTTCGTCCGCTATAACGCGTAGTTCCATTTTCCGGAGTTGGTAGGAAAGCAACCTTAAGCTGGAGCTGAAAGGGTCAAAAGGCGCAGGATAGACTAGATCCGGTAGCTGTTTGCGCTGGTCGTTCATCCTATCTTCAGCCTTATTTATGAAGTTGAGCTGGACATAGCGCAAAGAATCAGGAAGCTTAGTATTATAAACAGCATCCGCAAATTCTTTCCTAGTGTTGCCTTCGGATCTGTATTCTTCATCCGTGGTTGCGCAATCATTGATCCCAATCTTGCACCCGAGATAGTGCAAATTAGGACATCGTGCAGCAAGGTCCACTATCATTTTTAGGTCGATCTTCGAGAACGCCAAGTCTGAGTGAAGCTTTTCGACATTGCAGATGCTAAGTCCTTGTACAGAGTTCAACTTTGGTAGTTGTGTAGGCGACACCAGGTGAACACGCCAGCTGGGATACCGGAGGAGATCGCAATATGACTTGTGGATGCGCCGTGTTGGTGTAAACAGTGTTAGCTGTATTCTGCCGATGTGTTCGCTCTGATCTTCCAAATTTTTGACGGCTTCGAAACATCGCGCAACCTGGTCATAGAACGTTTGGTCTTCAATTTCGAGGTTGCTTAAGTCCATACAATACCCCGGCGCTGTCTCTGGTATTAGGTCGCGTCCCTTTTTGATATCGCGGCGAGTTGGTTGACGATAGATTGGCTGGAGATCGGGAAATCGCGAATACACTTCTACTCGGTGGAGGTAACGAAAACGATGGCCGCCGTAAATTTTGAGAAATTCTTGGGCTTCCTTTGGGTCCTCATTCAAGAATTGGAACCTTGAAAACACCCCACTTGCTCGTTCTGTGGCGTACTGGAACTTGCGCGACACAAAGAGCGTCCGGTACAGAGATTCGCGCGGCAAACGCTCGCAGATACGATCTATTAATTCCTGGGGTAGATTGTTCATAGTACATTCACAAGCACAGTAGAGTAGGCGATAAAGGCGATAAAGGTTTGTGATGCTGCCACGTAAATGCTAGGCTCTGGCGTGAACGGGATAGTGTTCGCAACGCTTGAGGGGTTGCAGAGGAGGTGATGAGATGAGAGCGCTCGGTTCGCGTCTCAGCGGGACGATCTAGGGTACACCTATCCATTTACGTCATTCCACGTGATGTCATCTTCGCCCGGGGTCCTCCTTGCATTGCTCCTTCAGATAACTTTCTTCCGTCTCACTATACTGCACTCTTAGCTACGCGCCCAGCTTTCAAGATCGCTCGAGTTACATTGTCTACTCAAAGCCGTCCGTCGACACACTGATAGCTTTCTAATATAAACCAATGGTCGACAACGACCACACCACTACAATGACTGGCGTTGGGAACGCACACGGAGGTGTATGAAGCCCAGCACGTCGAATGCTATGATCGCTGGAATACTTGTGCAAAATGTTAGTACATTTTTCTATGTTACAGGCAGCACCGTGGCTAAAAGTTTACAGTTGCGCGATACCGATCCCATCCGCCCTGAAAAATGCAGTCTTACGTTTGTAATTTATTCCTCAGTTACAAGGGGTTCAAACTTGGAATCTGGATTCTCTTCAATTTCAAATGCTTCCAAGGAGCCTCCCAGAGTTTCCACAATTCACGCATAGGTATCGCATCTATTGTAAATTTCTCGTGCCGTATCCGCTTAGCTGGTTAGGCAACTGCGCCGTCTCCATATGAACATTGAAGATATCTGCTGTACGTTCCTGTATAGTCGAGCATAAGCGATGAATGCCCCCTCGAGGGTTGTCGGTTGCATCTCTCTTCAGCGCAACATATCCGGCTATTTAGGTGCAACGCCTGAGCGGCAAACAGCCGCCATCGCTGACCATACCAGCTCCGTATGCACTCAATCAAAATCGCAATATGGGATGACAGAAGCCCGACCAGCACGCCATGTGCAATACATTGTCGCCGCTTAATATAGAATCCTTCGGCGCTATATATTATCGACCTGTAACCCGGAAAGTTAGAGTGGCACCACTACTTTACCGCATTGGCCTCGACAACCACGCACAATGGCACCGCTAGCAAACCTCGTTTCGCTCCTCTCCCTCTTCCACCGCGCTCCAAAATATCCACCCTACATCACGGTAACGACCGAGCCGCAATCACCATGCCGCATCCACGCCGACAATATGCCCTGGTCGGTGCACTCCTTCAGCCCAGACGTGAAGGTCAACGTCTCATGTTGGACGATATCCACGATGCAAGATAACAAAGGGCGCCTGAATGACAACGAGGGATCGTTCTTATACCTCTGGGTAAACACCAACGGCTCCTTCGGCCCACCAGCGTGGATGTCGTCTCCGGGAGTGGGAAACGCAGACCAAGGTGGCAAAGCGCGGGGCGAGGGGTGCTGGCTGCACGAGGATGCCGTGAAGGAGGGCGGGGATATCGATTTCCAGGAAGCGCTCGAGTGGTGTGGGCCCGCGCCGCATCATCAGGTCAGATCGTTGTTCCTTTCAATCATGCATGCCGTTGTGATTGATGCTGACGTGAGTGGATAGATTGCATCTCATATATCGGACAACAATCCGTTTGTCTGTCGCAACTGCACCGACCTGACGAAAGAGGCGTGCCAGAAGGAGTACAATACCACGGAACATGGCTACGTGGATATTGGGTGCTGGAAAAAGGGAACGGCAGTTGGAGGGAACACCACGTGGGTGCAGATGATTACCCCTCCCGCCGTTAATTGCTGGATCTCTCCCGATCAGTTCAACCCGAAAGACTGGCACGGTGAGTGGAAGACAGATCGTCTCGCTAGGACGCAGACTGAATACGCACAGGGCTTCCGGAAGGGCAATGCAAGGACCGAAGAAGTGCACATTAAAAACACGTTAATGCTTGGATGTCGACAACGCCACAGGATACTTGTTGTGAATGCATTATAGGGATTACATAGGAATATGGAACGTTGCTCTTGACACACCAACCCGCCAAGCCTCATCATGCATGCATCGTATCCAAGCCCTGCCAACTCCGATCAAAGCCAATCGTCGTCAAGTGAGACTTCTTTATCCCACACATCACTCTCCCAATCCTCTTCATGCTCCCCTTCAGTCTACAAGGGCGGGGCATTAGGATCCATCATACACTGATCCACACGCATAAGCTGTTTACCTGTCGCCTTCGCAATCTGGATGAACTGCTGCAGGTAGCCAACGGTGCTGGGATAAAGGTAGTGCATGACAACCAGGCTGCCACCCTTCTTCACATCGCGCTCAAAAGCCTTGAGCTGCTCCTCAGGCGTATCTGTCTCCGCCCACAGCCAGTCCTCAACATCAACGCTCCACATGGTGATCGTCGGCTTAGCGCCAAGCGTCTGCGCCAAGCGTTGACGCATACGCGCGCCCTCCGTGCCGAATGGCGGACGGAAGTAGTTCGTGTGGTAGCCGTTGAACTGCTTGGCGACCGTGTCGATGTCCTCCTTGTACTCCCAATCGATCGACGCGTAGTCGGGAAGACCCTCCATCTTGGGGTGCGTGTACGAGTGCAGCGCGATCTGGTGGCCGGCTGCTTCCATCTCGCGGTAGACGTTGGTCAGGTTGGTGGACTCGTCGAGAAGGGGCGCACCGACGGTGAAGAAGGTAACCTTAATGTTCTCCTCCTTGACAATCTTGAGGACCTGCTGGGCGTATTCTGGGGACCCGTCGTCAATGGCAAAGGCGAAGCTGTTGGGGCGCTTGCAGGCGAAGACGAGGTCGCCGGACTCGAGCTTGTTGGGAATGGTGTGGGTGGCGGGAATTGAGGGAACGATCTCGATGGTGGAGAGAACGACTTTGTCGGACTTGTAAAAGCCCTTGATGGCAAGCCCGATTGTGCGCTTCAGGTCTATGTTAAAGTGAGACATGGGCATGTAGATGTGGCCGTTCTTGGCGTAGCGGGAAGCCTCGAGAGAGTCCCAAGTCTCAGGGTATGGCGCAATGGTCTCGTCGCATTTGGAATTGTGCTGCTGGAGGGCGACAGTGAAGGCAGTGCTGCCAGAGTAGGCGATATGCAGGTACGAGCCCTTGTACTTGCTGTAATCCGTGCAGGACGCAGAAAGCTGGGTGTAGAGTGAGTAGTCTGCGTCCTCGGATACAATAGTTGCCGTCGAGCCGCCGATGGTCACCTTCATGCCGTCATCATAGCCGCGCCAGAAACCAAGAGCGTTGCTGTCCGCTTTGGCGAACTTGTCAATCACAAGAGCAGCGGCAGTGCCACTTGGAGCGGCAACGGTGGATGACGGGCCGGCAACAACGCTGGTGGTGGTGATCTTAACCTCTGAAGCGGTGTTACCGCAGTAAAAGCCCACAGGACCGAAGGAAACGGACTTGGAGAAGCCAGAGAAGAGAACCGTGGTGAGCTTGCTAGTGTCAAGTCCGGAAAACTTGTTAAACGGGATAGAGTATAGTTTCTCGGTCCCGTCAAACGTCCATCCAAGCTCCGCAGTCGTCACGGTGAACGCTTTAGCCTTGGCGGGATCGCAGGTAGCCGAAGAATCGAGTTCAACAGAGAAGGAAGTATCCTTAGGAGCCGTGATCTTAAGTGAAATACCGCCATAAGTGTTCTTGTTCGCGTCGATGCAGTCGAATTGAGAGTAGAAGTAAGAGCTGGTGCCCTTGGGATTGATTGTAACGTGGTTCGGTGACGGTGAGCCAACGACGAGCGAGGACATGGTGCCATCATCGGAGGAAGGCTGGAGCATAGCATTGTAGAATAGAAAAGTTAAGCGGGATTGCGAGACCCAGTCATCGATGAGGAGGTTAGAGCATGTTCCAGACGCGGACGCTGAAGCCGAAGCAGTCGTTGTTAGCGTAGTACGAGTCGATGTCAACAGAGTAGTCCGTGTGCTGGATGCGGGGGCGGAGGAAGGGGCGTTGCTGCAACCGAACCTGACATTGCTAAGCTGCCATGCAGAGTTCGAAGAGAACACGGACCAAACGATGCCAGTGACGGCATTGGTGTTCTTTGTTCCGGAGAACGAGCTAAGAGACAGCGTGATTGTTTGTGTCTCACCGGTCAGACCAGTCACCGGAAGAAAGGCGGAATTAAAGTTTGAGGCAGAGCACGACGTCTTGCTCTGTAGCTCCACGTTCAAGGAACCTCCCTTCGGTCCCTTGACAGTGAACTGGATCGAATCGTACCCGTTTCCGGACGCGGCTTGGCACGGGAAGGTCTCGTAGAAATAGGCATTGGCTTTGGGCGTGAAGGACAGGACTCCGTTCTGAGCGGAGATCGATTGCATGGTCGAATCATCGCTCGTCCATTCGCCCAGGCTGTTCCTGTTGCTCGAAAACTTGGAGAAGTCATCGATCGTGAGAGCCGAGCTGCAGGCGGCTGCCGCAGGCTTCGGCGCGAAGAGGGCCGCAAGGCCTTGCAATACGAGAAAACCGCGCATTATAATAGTGTTGTAGCGAGAGACTCAGGTAAGGAAAAAGCGAATGTACGGAAGCCAACCACTTCCAAGAGTAGACTTTCCCGCCCGGGAACTTGACAGAAGGGGCGACGGACGAGACACCAAAAGTCGACAGTACATGGCGACTCTATATACCATGGAGCCAAGCAGATGGCGTGCATGAATTCCTTCTATTCTGGGGTGTGACGGAAGGATGGTGCGGGCGATCAATTTACGGCAAGGCTCGGTTGGGCTGGTGGCGCACAAGCGACTGCATGTTCCCCCTGCTCGGGAACGCGCTTGGCGAGCAAAACGATGTATCGCGAAAACGGGATTGCGAGGTGATTGGCACGCTTCAGTCTGGCTGCTGTGTTCAAGGCTACAGATTTGACGAAAATGCGGTGCTGCTGGTACCACAGCTCGCCACAAAAGCACGCGCAATGGACGCGGAATACCATCAGCGATTCATGAAGCGATAGTTCGAAAGGCAAGCGAAGTCCAAGTAAACTCTGGATACGAGGGCATCTCTGCGCAGCCAAGTTCGCTCCGTTAGCGAAGAATCTCTGTACTATATCCGGAACATTCGAGCCGAATGGGGGCAATCGATAGGTTAGCCCATACAGAGCGAGACCGAAGCGTGTGACGTGGGGTATAAAATTATACGTTTGCTCTCATGTCCAACTCGCAAGAAACCGTTCTACAACATAGAAAACGCATAGTTGTTGTTGTTGCCGTTGTGGTGTTGCAAGGCTCCCGGATACAAGGATACATCCGGGCCAGAAGCGAGAGCGAGGAGCGACGCCTGGATTTAACGTTTGCGCCGTTGTCTAGCCCAGATCCGTCGCTTTCTCCGTCAATATCTTTGTGGGTCCTACCATACTGACACTAGCCGCATTACCCCTGCCAAGGGTTTCAATCCATCGGATCTGGCAAGGAGAGAGTGGCGCCATGGCAGAATGTTTTGCCGAGCCATACGTCGACGTCCCGTCCCACTCCAACGGCAGTTCAACGCTCATTGTGGCGTTCGAGGAGATATTTTGGCGCATGTATACATTTCTGATGGAAATGGCGTTTGTTTCATCAGGGCCGTGTTGCCTCCCCAGGCTACGGTCAACACCATGCCTTCGTCAAATCAGATCATCCCTACGACGTCGCAGCCCCGCGCACGTGTATTCAAAGTCTAGAGGAGGGCCAAAAACTTGTCGAGCGCCCTTGCAGGGCATCAGGCTAGGCAGAGAGGATGGCCATGTTGCAAAGCGCCACCAGATTCCTTTCTGCGAGTGACAAACAGCCGTAACGAGATAGTACCTAGGTACGTTGCAACCTTGGAAAGGTTAAGAATTTACTGTATCGCTTTTGCTATCTCCTGTTTTCATGTCATGATATATCATTCATTCGCAACGCCTGCGTAGCTGCTTTACTGTTCGGTATCTGCAACTGTCGGGGCATTTTTACCCCGAGACTATATACCAGTAAGGAGACATCCCCAGGATGCAAATCACGGAAAGACCAAGAGACCTAACACGGGCTGCCAATACCGCATAGATCCGCAGTTTGCCTGCTGATTTCACCAAAGATCCCTAATTCAGCCAGCAAATATCGTTCACAATGTCTTACACAGTAATATATCGATCTTCTCTTCCCATAAAAACTTCGCAGAGAGATTTGTTGACCGAAGGTACAGCATACATGCCAACGTATAAAGTGTCACCATACCCAAGGGCAATACGTGCAGAGAAAATCCGATGCCGTCTCAAAGTGCGCCCGAAGAAAACGTCCCGACTTCTTAACCTTGCCCCTCAGGGTGACGATCCGAATAGCTTGGCGATATCTACCTTCTCCTGGTTTGGAAAGCCTTTAGAGGACCCGAAGAGAATGCGCTACCCTAACCGGCAGTTTCTGCGCGGCTGTTCCGGGACTCTAGCCACATGTAGCCGCAATGACCCTGCCTGTAGTCGTAGTGGCGGTATTCTTCGACTGAGAAGGACGCGAAAATCGGGTGGGCGACGAAAGTGTCGAAGATCATGGTGCGGAGAATACCATCTTCGTTGGAGACTGCGGTCGGGTGGAAATAGGGTGCTTCTGGTTTTGGATCTGGGCCTATCTCCATGGCATCAGGAAAGCCCTTCTGGTTGTTGACTGCCGTGCTGTTAAACTTCGCGCGCTTGGAGGTTTCGGCGCCACTGGCAGCGTTGTCTTCATTGTAGCCACGCTTCTTGGGGTTGCCTTTAGCAGAGTTGCCTTGTAAGCCTGACCCACCGTTGTGATTTAGGGCGATAGAGGTAGCCCCAGTCCTTGCTGTGGCATCAGTACTTGCTGATGCTACACCTATGAAAGGCGCAATAGCAGGTGCACCCAGAGTCCGCGCCACCGCGGCCGGCATCGGGACGGTCTTCTGCTTCAGCTTGCGATGTTCGATGACCACAGGGAAGCCGTCGTCCTCGTGCGCCAACCCACACCTAGACTTCCGGCAAGTATCTTTCGTCCAGAATTGACATTTGACTCGCTTACAGCCTCCAGGTATACCCCTAGCGATACACGCCTGGCACGTAGCACCAGCATCGCATGGCCAACCCTTCGTGTAACATTGCGTGCATGGCACAACTCGCGGTTCCTCCGTCTTCGCTTTCTGCTCGGCCTCCTTGGAGCGCAGCTCAAAACCCTTCTTCTGATGAGCGGCTTCCTTCCGGCCGATAGATTGATCAAGATACTTCTGAGTATCATGGTAGAGCCTGGTCATGTAACCGAGCTCGCGCTTGAGATTACCGATCTGCTTGTCTTTCTCAATATATCGGCTTTGTTCTTGTATGACTTTAGCGGACACCTGCCGTTTCTCGCGAAAAGACTGCTCGAGTTGGGCATTGAATTCGCCAAGCTTCGTCTGGGATTCTTCGTGAGCGG
Source organism: Pleoardoris graminearum (assembly GCA_030770415.1). Taxonomy (NCBI): domain Eukaryota; kingdom Fungi; phylum Ascomycota; class Dothideomycetes; order Pleosporales; family Didymosphaeriaceae; genus Pleoardoris; species Pleoardoris graminearum. Next base: position 22,684 of record JASEKS010000183.1, read on the forward strand.
TCTCCCACCGACTAGCCCGGCGGCTGATGTTGTCGCACTTGTTCTGCAATTCGGCCTTCTCCGTCTCGAGTGACTTGATCCGTCGTCGGATATGGAACAGCTCCACGTCCTTTGCGTCCAATGTCTTACGAAGTTCATCGTTCTCCAAGGACAGCTGGATGGTAGCTGTGAAACGCTTAGTGGGCTCAGTCTCCTGCTTCTCTTTCCAACTGTTGGATTCGATTAGTCGTGAGGCCGGTGCTGGTGTGTCGAGCCCCATTTTCCCTGTATTGGTGACGGCCTCTGAAGGCGGCTGTGGAAGTGTCGGAATGGTGGATAATGGCGATGCGTTGTTCCCTAGCAAAGAGATGGTTTGGTCCTTATGCTTCAAAGGCGAAGAGGCGGGGGCGGATGATGACGCAGAGGACGATCGCATTGCGCTTTTTCACTCTTCACTCCAGATGTTAACGCAGAAGTCGGCAGTGGAATCTTTCTTGTAAATGGAAGATTGAGTGCGAAGTGGTGTGGTTGAAACTTAAGGATTGCAGGTGGGTCTGTGGGAGAAAAGGCTTTGGGCGAAGGCGCGCTGACAGACGATACAGGCAGAAGACCCGAGGATATGCCACGACTTGCATGTGACTAAGCAGTCTGTCTTTCACGTCGTGTGTGCCAAGGGTTGAGACATGTTTACCATGCCCGTCTATAAAGCACTCTCCCTACCGCCGCCGCTCTCGCCCTATCGCCATCGCATACGCAGCCGGTCAGTCATTATCTACCTCAGCTCGACTAAGCAGTACGTCGCAGATTTAACAGCAAGCGGAACCCACATTGTTTACACATGTAGGCTCCACAGGTCTCGCTACTGCTTAGCTTACCCTGGTCTAATATACCATAGCTACCTCCACCTACCTACACGCTGCTCGTCGTGCAAATCATCAAAATGCCCTTGCCACGTCCCATTCGGATATACACCACTCCTTACGTGCCGCAGCCTGACTGCGCTCGTAGCCGCGGCGTGTCACCTACCCCTGATGAGCCTCCACGCATCTACGATTTCTGGAACCCTGCAGATGAGCCCGTTATTAGTTCAGCTGCCGTGGCTGCGATGGCACCACTCGACAACAGCATCTATGTTCGAAATCAGGCCAACCAGGCTCCTTGCGACGTAGAGATGACCGACGACGTTCATGGCGACAACAACAATGATGACGACAACGACAACGACAACGACGAGGATGGCCCTCTTGGAGACATAGGCTTTCACCACTTGATGATACGTTCTCGCAAGCGTCCTGGCGCAGGTTCTCGTGTCCCGCACCATCCGTTGCCGGCTTCGTCCGCCAACCGCAAGCCTCCGAGCGAAGAGGAAGTTTTCGCTGCTTTTGGCATAGAGTTAGATCCAGCAAACTCACCCTACAACGGCATTGACCCTCGAAATATTGGCTGGTTCTACCAGCGCGGTCCCCCGCTTCACCTTCCTCGTGGCCACGTACAAGGCTTTCCCCAAGAAGACAGATCTCGCGGGCAACTTCCGCAGATCGTTAAAGACGATTATGGTTCAGAGGAGGAGCATGACGTGGTGCCCTTTGAAGTCCCGGACGACTCGAACACATATCAAGGTGGATACTATGGCGATGCGGACGACGAAGATGACGAGGTTCTCGATACGCAACCTTACTACACTGCTGGCGTCGCCTACCACTCCCACGCCTCTCTGATGGGTCGTTCCAAACTCACGCCGGAGGAAAAGAGGATTGGAGAGATTGGCGTCCGTCGACAGCACCTGCATGCGCAGCGCAAGGCTCAAGCCCAGACTCGCCAGCCTAGCCAGGAGCCCCGTGCTCAGATTCAATTACCGGCTCCTTCCTCCCCTCCCTCGTTCCAAACGATGACGTCTTACTTCCAGCAACTCCAGGCTCAAGCCCAGACTCGCCAGTCTAACCCGAATGCTTCCCCTCCCGCGTTTCAACAAATGATGTCTATCTTCCAGAATCAATCAGCTCCGGCGAAACTTCAGGTGCAGTCTCAACCAGCAACTGCGACCTCCGGGTCCTTCGCCCCCCATGTTCAGGCAGGTGAGCTGCTCGTGCAGCAGGCTCCACGTCCATCTCGAAAGCGCAAGTTCTACACGCAACGCAAATCCAATGAAATCAAAAAGTATAGGAAAGGGTAACCATCTCTAGGTGGCCATAGCACGTGCGTGGGGTAGCCGTGGAGTGGAAATTGGAGCCTAAGCAAGACCACACGGTCAAGCTCAGCCCCACAACGAAGAAGAACAATCGCCACGATGGCGACAGCGGTGGTGGTCGTGGAGGTGTGCACAGCGGTCTTCCTTCTTAGCTTGGCGCCTATACTTGCTTTTCTCGACGCGTCTGCCGCCGCGCGGTCTTCAGTGGAGTTGTCTTGCCTGCCAGTACCTGTGGGATGTTGAGGGTAAGACGTGAGCCGTGTTAGCGGGGCCCTTTTGCCATAGCTCTTCTCCAATATCATTTTCATTTACTTTCGGGGCATTGTTATGGTGTTCATGGTAGCTCCGGAGTGCGTGATGCCATCAGGCGACTTTTTGCTGTCTTATCAAGCACAAGGCGTCCATGTTTGTGTGACCAGATACCCGGCATAGTTATTGTTAGCGTCCATTCCAGGCCATACGGTACCTGTTACATTTCTATGATTCGTGCAACATTGAAGAATATTATTCTCAGTCGGTAAGTATTCCCACTAGCTTCCCACGTCATTCTTCCTCAAGCACCCGCACACTGCGTTGTACTCAATGAAAAAAAAATCCCGCGGCTTCGAGAAGCGCGCGAGGACAAAACAACTGACTCCGTGAGGAGAGCAGTTTTGGAGACTGTATTAATTGAGCGAAGTTAACGGACAGAGGTAAAAAGATACCATTTATCAGTCCCAAAATCCTTGGCTCAAGGAATAGAGGCCTCCGTTGACAGTATCCTTGTGGTTCTAACAGTATGGAAGAACTCCGAAGGATCCGTAGCACGCCTGGCAAATCTGCTGAAGAGCCAGGCGGAGGGAGAGTCATCGAGCTCCTCAATCGTCCTCATCCATCCAAAGGGCATCTGCGCAAGCTCCCGACAAGCAGGTGCTTGTTACAGATATATGCCGTAAGTGAAGGACCTGTGCGACGCAGTGGTTGATCATCGTCGTTTGGGGTACGTGATGCGAATGCTCGAAGCAAGGGCGACGCCGACGGTCGACTGCGCGAGGAACGTTGAGAAGGCAGTCGCTTGGTGCCACCACGGCGGCGGGCTGGCGTAAGCTACTGCGCTCTTGTTTTGATTTACCGGCCAACTTGGAAGTCAGCGTCGAAAGCTCTTGTGGCTGCTCGGCTGTGCCTCCCGAAGAAGTGCACAACTTGGGTGGGGTGAGGAGAGAGCGTTCTGGAGCGGCGAGAGAGCTTTTATGTGGTCGCGCGAGTCGCTGCCAAGGCGCTAACGAGCATCACGTGCCCTAACTAGCGTCACGTGCAACCATCCGCCGCACCACTCTCCCAACTCCTTTTTTCACCTCATACGCTATTCACTGCTCACCTTACAAATTCGCGTGCTTTTATCTCCGCAAACCCCACGCACACAAATGTTCTATCCACGGTTTGGCAGCATCACCACTGTTTGTTGCTATGGTTGGGCGTCAAGCTATCAAACAGATGAGCCGCAGAATCAGATTTCTGGGTAATAGAATTTTGTCAATAGATACTAAAGCTCCGATGCTCCATGCTCGAAGTGGGTTTTCTCTAGGTACGATTCAACTCTTCAAAGCTATATAAGTGGGTACGCCTTCCCTCCTTCCCCATTCTCTCACTCACCTGGAAACTACCAACACGTTCGGCCCTATTGCCACCAACTATCATCCAAACCGCCCCCTTTTCCTCCCAGTTCGTCAGATTGCAAGTTTCAGCTCTTTTTGTCGAGATGGGTAACTCCGAATCCTCGCCAAACGAGCACATGTCTCAGAACCTCCCGCTTTCCCAGCCTCCCGAAAAACGCTGCTCTGGCAACTGCACCGCCTGCGACCTCTTCTTCTGGATAAGGAGCGACTCTGAGAAGTGGGAGCAACACTGTACGGTAATCATCGACGGCCCAGCCTCGTTCGAGTCAGTCGCAAAATACGACACGGAGATTTGCCGCGCGAACGTTACAGTGGTGGCGATGAAGAGGCTGATCAAGTTTGTGGAGGAGAAGCCGCACTGTCAACAGAAGGACATCCTGGACGCTCTACGCGGCACTCTTGACAGTCGCGAGAAGCTAGTGACCGAGATGGAAAATGCGCTGGAACCCGCTCGACAGGAGTTGAAGCTCAAGACACAGGTCCAGGCCTTTCGAGAGCAACGTGAAGCAGTGAATAGCTTGAATGCTGCTCATATACTTCACCGAGATGAGCAAAACCTCTTCGAGGACGCTAAGGCGAGACTTGAGAGCCTTGTGGAGGCTCACAACACGGCAGACGTGTAGGTGTCGGAAGTGTTCGTCTCCGAGACTTTACTAATGACATATTAGCTAGCTTATCCCCCATTCAGCGGTCTAACGGAGGCAAGACGGAGATTCAGAGGGCTAGGGACTTATGTGGTCTTTAAGAGTTAACGGACATCGGCAGGACTAGATAGATGCCCACCAGTTCAAGGAGCTATGTAATGATGAATAACGAGGAATGCTTCTAGATTAGTTGACTTTCTTACATAACTTGCATGGAGTGACAACCCCAGAACTGCATCTGTAGGCTGTGTCAACCAAATGCTCGTTGTCTGACACAACGCCACGTAGTGGGTTCCTGTGACCCGACTTTGAGCGGCCCAGTGGGTGCGAAATGTAAGCGAGCAATTATCTAACCTGTTTAGCACGTACAAAGCTATAGTCCGACACGACGGGACTCAGGATATAAATATAATCAGCGACTTCGCGGACATTTGAAGATGATACTCCCGATGCTGAAAAGGGTCCTGCTCACTCGTGCGATAGGCACATAGCCTCGAACCGCGCATCTCGAAGCATATTCAATCATCTTATCACCAGCCAGTATCCCGCGGTGCGGTTACTGATATTTACACTGGAGAACGGTTGCGACGTGGACGTTGCCCTCAAGCTCCCCGCCTTTACCGCATCCGTCCTAGCGCAATGACAAATGCATCGTCCTACACTAGTAGTGTACACTCCACAACCCCACTCTACTTCCCTATTTCATCCTATTTCCCGATATCCAGGAAGATCCGCCATTTGATCCTCCTCCATTGTACAAAATAATTGCCCGCTCCTTCTGCTAGCAGCCAGACCCACCTTCCGACTACTTGACACCATGACCGATACATCCGAGTACGTCTTCAGTGGAGCTTCCTAGGACCCGCTCTCAAACCACATGTTAATAACGAAGTAGCTTGACCAAATTGGCACAAAAGCTCGCAAGCGAGGGTCCACACAAGGTCGAAGCGACACCGCGCCGTGTGCGCGCGCTGCTCGGAAGGAAATACGTGATTGACACAACCAAAGCGTACCACGTGTGGGAACATCCATACTATCCACAGTACTCACATTTCCTCTCCCCCCTTATCAAACGCATTAAAACAATCAGAAGACTAACATGACACTCTAAAGATTCTACATCCCCATCTCAGCCATAACAAAAGACGCAAACTTCACAAAGAACTCGTCTGTTCCCTCGACCTCTGACAAAGTGCACTTTGCCACGCTATCCGCCGGCAGTAAGAAGACGAATAGAGTGCTGGTATTCAGCACGAAGGAACTTCCAGAACTGGCGAGAGTGGATTTTGCGGCTCTGGACCAGTGGTTCGAGGAAGACGTGCCGATCTACCAGCACCCCAAGGATCCGTACAAGCGCATCGACATCCTCGCCTCCACGCGCCCTGTCAAAGTTGCACTGGTAAGTCCCTCGTTGCTCCACCTTTTTCATCATAACGCTCCATCGTTCTTTTACGCATCGAACGAAACCTTCCGTCCCTTCCTACTTTCGCTCCTTCGTCTAGATGGCGACTCAGAACATCCATTGAACCACGCAGGACGGCGTCACCCTTGCTGAATCAGGCAACTCCCTCTTTCTTCTAGAAACCATGCTGCGACCGAGATACTATCTGCCGCCGACGAGCGTGAACTGGGAAGTCCTGTCAAAGAGCGACACCGAAACGTACTGCCCGTACAAAGGGCGCGCAAACTACTACAACGTCACGATTAACGGAAAAGAGTACAAAGACCTGGTGTGGTACTACCAGTACCCGACAGCCGAGAGCGCGGCTATTGCGGGTCATGTCTGCTTCTACAACGAGAAGGTGGATATTTGGGTTGACGGCGTGATGGAGAAGAGATAGATGCGTGGAAGTTCGGCGATGTAGTGGCCTTGGCAGACGGGAGCAGGGAACCTAAGGAAGTACATGGATTTGCTGTGGTTCGTGCAGTGGCACGATGTCGCACATCAGCGATAGACGTGACCCTAAAGACGGCAATCGCTCTCAGGCGCATGAGATAATGAAACGGAATGAAAAACGCAAACAGAGAGACTTGGGCCCTAGGACAACGTTCCGGGAGGTAGAGAGCATCTAGGACTTTACAATAAAAGCTCACATTTTATATCACCTCGCGAACAACACCAGTCTGCATGCTATCAAGAGCATAACGGCCCTCTGAGCATACGCTATACCTTCCCTTATATACCGGGCTAACCTCTCGCCCTCGTTGTCCCTATTTAGTCCCTCCACGCCTTTTAATCTCTAATCTAATCCATAACATCAAAACCTTTCCTTCCTACCCTCCTACCTTCACCCCGTTATCCACACCCCACGCTCTACAGCAAATAAACATACCCCAATCCTCTCCTCGCACAAACTATCTACTCACCCGTCAGCTTCCTCCACCCTATCTTCTCCCTCGACATCCCTCCTCAGAAGAAAACCACTACCGCTAGCGAAATTCCTCACGTGCCTAAAGTAGAGCCCTGGAGGCATGCCCACTCATCGCATGGCGCCATCTATCCTCTGCAGACGCACTGAATATTTCACGCGGCGAGCTTACTGCCGCTGCACGATGGTGTCGCAGGTATTTTGGAAGGCAAGGCAAGGGGTCCGCGGTGAAGGGAGGGGTGGTATTTGTATTTGGTGGAGGTGGATAGAGTAGTGATTGGTGTGGCATCACGGCGAGACCGCGGTACAGTACAGGTAGATGCAGGAACGTTGCTGGGCGCAGCGTCGAGAATGGAAGAAAGGCAAAGCGAGCGTGCTATGTACGCATGCGGGACGGGCATGCGGGACGGACATGCGCGCTGTAGGTTCTGCGAAAGCGCTTCGGACCGATCACCTCCGTATCCGCGCTGGCCTCGTAACCACAGCCGGGCTTACTAACTTAAGGTTTCGCGTAGACGGTAGGGCGCAACAAATATGCCCGCTCACAGCGGCACTTATCTCAAGGCCCGTATCAGTCCCCACAATAAGTAAATCGCCCCACTTCAACGCTCAGCTCCTGCATCCTTTGTCGTGTAATCCTTGCGTAGTGATTTGTGCTAGTTGTCGCATGATCTGTTTAGGTCGGTAACGGCGATAAAAGAGATACTAACGCTCAGCTCCGATCGTGAGACTTCGGGCTACGAAACGGTGGTGCGCGAACTGCAAGAGCCTAAGCGATACCACACCGCGCGGCGACTAATAGGCCCAAAAAGACCTGCGATATAATAAATTCAATATGGGAGATGCGAGAAATGAGTATGACGGTGATGAGCAACGCGAGAGGAGAAGGCCGAGGGAAAAAGAGTATCGTGGTAAATATAGTCATTGAATGCCAAACGCGGATACAACCCGCAAGCCTGCCAATTGCATAGACAAGACAAGCGCAGTCCTCGTAATCAACTAGCCAGCCGTGAGCTACCGCTCAACGTAAAAATGCCGCAGAAATCCAAAACCCATGTATATGCTCGCGCGCAATCTCAGTTTAGCTTGACGTAGTTGCCTACAGTGGGGTTAGCGCGCCGCTCTGGGGACCAAAACATCTCATATGTACCTGGGAACTGTCCCTGCTTCCCCCGGACCTTGCCGATCCACCACTCGTTCGGATTCTGTGTCCTCGTTACGATCTCGATTACGTCGCCAGTGAGGAAGGAAAGGTCGCCCTCGGCTTGTGCCTCGTAGTCGTACAACGCCGTGACGGTCTCGGCAGCCGGCGCGCCGCTCAGCCTTGACGGCTTCGGCTTCGGTGGCGGGGGTGCAGCGCCCTTGGACTTGGCGGCTGATCCCCAACTCGTGGCCGATCCTGGTGGACTCGCGAGTGCCCCGGCAGCCGGCGTCGGACTATAGGGTGGAGGAGGCGTATCCGTTCCGTCGCTCAACGTGCTCCTCCGTTCTGACTTCGCTTCGAGGGCCTTGCTAGCGTACTTGGAGCCTGTGCCTGGCTTGCGGCCGCCCGTCGTCTTGAACTTGATTATTGAAATGGCTTCTGCTCGCGCTTGAACGTCGCCGCGCTTCTTCTCGTAGGCGGCCTCAATGTCGAGCGTGAGGTCGAAGTACCCAATGTCGATGTTCTGCATGCGCTCGTGCAGGGTGTAGAAGACGTTGAGTTGCATGTAGTAGAAGGACTGGAAGAGGGGCTGGATGAACTCGCGCTCGAGCCTGAAAAGCTTGGGGAGCTCGTCTTTGAGGAGGTCGTTGAAATAGTTGTAGTCTTGGGTCGCTTGCTCGACGTCTGCCTCCGCTTTATACATGGCCTTCTCGTCCTTGAGCGTCTTGTCCTTCTTTTCTTCCAGCTTCTTGAGGGTCGCTCGATGACGGTCGTAGTCGAGCTGCTTGTGGTCGCGCTTGAGGGCCATTTTCCGTACGGCCTTGATGATTTCAAGGAGTTGATCTGCCGGCTTGATGACGCGCGTTTCTATCATTTCTAGCTCCGGCTTCAGCGTTTCTTGTAGGTCTCCAACGATCGCTTGGTATTCTTCGCAGGCTTCTATGCCTGCTTGGTTTCCTTCATCGTGGAACGAGTCGGGGTCGGACATGCGCCCAGATATGGGCTTGTAGATTTCGGCAATGGCTTTGGAGAACTCGATTTGGTGGGAGAGCATGCCTGTGTCAATGTTAAGTTGCGTTGACGGTGAGCGTGGCGCCAGGATACGGACCATTTATGGCTTGGAAGTATCTGCAACATATTAGCACCGTTCAGGGGAAGATGGAAGGTAAAGCATACTTCTTAGATTCCTCATGGAGCCTCTTAGTCTCCTTCTCCAGCTCCACGAAGCGTCGCTCGGCATCTATATAGATGGGGTCCTTTGTGATCTCGCCCTACAGATCGCGCTCATTAGCTCGGATGCCCCGCGGGCCCGGGACTGGGCGCAAAGGTTGTGAAACCGGGCAGAGTGACTCTAAGGAAGACGCACAATGTTGAAGCGCTGTTTGAAAGATTGCGGCGCCTACACACAGCCGTCAGCCAACCTGGGCGCCCAACATGGCCCTGGGCCAGCGCCTACCCGAGTGACGCTCTTAGTGAGTCCCTTCCAGCTCATTGGTCGTTGATGCGTTACTTTCGAAGAGGAAAAATTTGCGGATATCAGAATTCGGGATGCGGAAGACTGGTCGCAGGGAGCACGGAGGCAGCAGCAGCAGCGTGGGCCTTGGTGTTTACGCTATCGAGCCTGGCGCCAGCCTTCTTTGAAGGTCGTCTTGCCGCTTCGGCAGTGACGTACGCTTCCCGGCTGTGAGTGGCTGTGCTGTGGCACGCGCCACTGGGAGAAAGATGATGCGAACGGCGCCAATGCGGATGCTCGGACTGGGCTTGGAGGGCCGCCTGGCGATCCTGACCGCGCGTCGGTGGAATTGTGTGAGTGCACAGCACTGTCTCCAGCTGGGCCGAAGGTTCCGATCGTCGTCCGGATGTCGGCGGCTTCGCGGTGGGCGAGGCTGGAATCCAGCCCCCGGCTCGCTTAGTCAATGACAGCTACTGCCTATCGTGAACGGCAAAAGCGCGTGCAGCGGACACACTCTCGACCCATCCACCACCGCCATGGCCCACATCGCTCCCTCAGCTGCGAGGCAGGCCCTCCGCATCGCCTCCCGCCGTTACCCTTCATCCGCCTTCGCCCGCGTGTCTGCCAACGCCGTTGGGAGGCGACACTACGTGTCGGAGACAAAGCCCTCGAATGCCACCGTCAATGTCGACTCAGCCATCAAGGCTGACCAGAAGGCCTTTCTCCAGCAGACGGGCACAAAGCCGCAGAATGCGACAATGCCGACGACGGGCATGAGCGCCGATGCCATGATGAGCCCCGCAGCAGGTAGCTCCTTCCTCTCCAGCTGGTTCATGGGACATGGGTTTACACGATACAGGCATTCTAAAGCAGGCCACCATCATGGACGAGGGTACCAGACCAATCTATCTTGATGCTCAGGCGACAACGCCCATGGACCCCCGAGTGCTCGACGCCATGCTGCCGTTCATGACCGGCCTATACGGCAACCCGCACTCACGCACCCACGCCTATGGTTGGGAGACGGAGAAGGCCGTCGAGCAGGCTCGCGAGCACATAGCCAACCTCATCGGCGCTGATCCCAAGGAAATCATCTTCACGAGCGGGGCCACCGAGAGCAACAACATGTCCATCAAGGGCGTGGCACGCTTCTTCAAGCGCGGAGGGAAGAAGAACCACATCATCACCTGCCAGACCGAGCACAAGTGTGTGCTGGACAGCTGCCGACACTTGCAGGACGAGGGCTTCCAGATCACCTATCTCCCAGTACAGAACAACGGCCTGATCGACATAGCGCAACTGGAGGCAGCGATACGGCCCGAGACGGCGCTGGTCAGCATCATGACGGTCAACAACGAGATTGGTGTCGTCCAGCCGGTGGAGGAAATTGGCAGGCTGTGCCGATCCAAGAAGGTTTACTTCCACACCGATGCTGCGCAAGCCGTGGGCAAGATACCCATCGACGTCAACAAGATGAATGTCGACCTCATGTCGATATCCGGTCACAAGCTTTACGGCCCCAAAGGAATTGGCGCATGCTACGTCCGACGGCGACCGAGAGTCCGACTTGACCCCATCATCAGCGGTGGCGGTCAAGAACGTGGTTTGAGGAGTGGCACGCTGGCACCTTTCCTGTGTGTCGGTATTGGCGAGGCTGCGCGCCTTGCCAAGCAGGAAATGGAGGTATGTATTACTTGTCTTCCGATTACTGTTCCGATGATTATTAGCACCATACATGCATGGCTTTCAGAAGTGGGTGACACCACGCGCCATGTTGACACATGTGCAGGGGTTATGAGATTGCATTACCACTCCCAGTTCTCAAATTGAAGCTATTGGACTTGTAGCTGACCAAACATAGTATGATTCCAAACGCATTACCGCACTTTCGAACCGCTTGCTCGACGGTCTGCTTGCCATGGAGCACACAACCTTGAACGGCGATCGTGAACGGCATTACCCCGGATGCGTAAACGTTTCGTTCGCCTACGTCGAAGGAGAATCGCTTCTCATGGCTCTCAAAGACATCGCTCTGTCCTCCGGCAGCGCCTGCACATCCGCGTCCCTCGAACCCAGCTACGTCCTCCGCGCACTCGGCAGCAGTGATGAAAGCGCGCACAGCAGTATCCGCTTCGGCATTGGTCGATTCACGACCGAGGAGGAAATCGACTACGTGCTCAACGCAGTGAGGGAGCGAGTGACGTTCCTCCGCGAGCTCAGTCCCCTCTGGGAGCTTGTGCAGGAAGGTATTGATCTGAATACGATCGAGTGGAGCCAGCATTAGGATGATGGAGGTGGGAATTATACCTGGGAGACTGTACAATATGAGAGCGAGGAGGCGTGCAGGAGTTGGCGCATGGGAGACCCGGACGCTCGTTGAGGCGTTTACGACAGCTACGATAGCATTCGCTGTACTCTACATACCCTCTAGCTCTGCGTTAGGATTGCATTGAGCGGCTAAATACTATAATGATTTCCGAGTACAAGTTGCTGCCTTGACCATGTGTGATAGACCCGTGGCTGGATCAGCTTGGGTTCCCAAACCTACCCTTTCCAAGCTGTTGAGCTGTCAAAGCTCCAAGGATTACAACAACCCGCGTCCGACATCTCTCGGAATCCGTCCTGCCTACGTTGCGCCAAGGTGCCGCGTCGATGATGCTGCATCCTGGTCGCGCCTCCTAGCTCCGCAGCTCCCCCGCCATACACCTCGAACCTCACCCAGCATGGCCGGCGTGCCTGAGAAGGTGCTGAACTGGCTGTACAGCGTGCTGCCTAGTGTAACGATTCCCGCGCACACAGCTGCGATTCTGTGCTAACGAGGTAGTGTAGGAGTATGCAGATGTGAATCGCACCTATCACGATGTCGCCGAGACGCTCTCCGCGTACCCAAGTCTGAGACCGCGGACGGAGGTGTATAGTATGCGCCCGCCTTTCCCGCAATCGCACACCCTGGAGAGACATTTGAACATGTTGCACGACTCCTGCGCAGGCCAAAGTGCCCTTGTGACAGATCACCTCGGGCTCTGCGACCGCTTCCTACACCCAGCCCATACCCCCGACTCGGCGGCTCGAACAATTGCAGACATATACTAACAACGCGCAGCGTATGAGAACGGTACCTCAGCCCTCCTGTTACAGCTCCACGGAACAATACCGGTGACGTTCAGAGGGAGCACCTATGGCTTCCCGATCGCGATATGGGTCCCGCACGCATACCCTCGAGAACCGCCGATAGTGTATGTGACGCCAAGCCAGGATATGCTGGTCAGGCCGGGACAGCATGTGGGAGGTGAAGGGAGGGTGTATCATCCATATCTGGCGAGGTGGGGAGAGTTTTGGGATGTGAGTGCTTTGCGCGCAGCACGCTAAGAGGCATGGTGCTGATATTGGAACAGAAGAGTACTCTGTACGACTTCCTGGCCGTGTTGAAAGGTGTGTTCGCAAAAGAACCGCCCGTGCGATCGAAGGCACAGCAACCGCAGTACAATCCGCCTGCTGCGCAGGCACCCCCTCCTGTACCTCCTACACCCGCAGAATGGAGAAGATCGATGCAGAGCCCATCTGTTGCCTCTGCATCGCCGGGACCGCCATCTGGTGCACCCGTGCCTCCACCGAAGCCGCCAAAACCGTATGAGCAGAGCAGACCGAGTCCTCGTCCAGAATCGCGGCAAGATCGGTACTCACAGCCACCGCCGTTACCACCTCATCCTTCTCAACAGCCACCACCGCCCCAAAATCATTACCAACAAGTACAGAGCAATAATTATGCCGGTCAACCTACATGGCAGCAGCAGCAGCAAGGGCCGCCGCAGCAAACCCCACAACAGCAGGGCAGCTATGACATGAGCCCAGCGACGCCCGTGGCCAAGCCACTTCGTCCACACGTACAGTCACGGAACTATCCACCGCAATCCTACGAGATCGGGAGCCCAGTGAGTCCCATCACTCCAGAAGACCACCGAACAGCTACTCGACAATACCAACAAGCGGCGCCTCATCCACAACACCTTCCCTCCAATTCCTCACATCCGCAACAATACCAGCCTGGTCCACCCCACTATGCCGCTCCGCCCGTCCAACCTACATACCGGCAAGGCCATCCACCTCCCCAGCACTACCCACCAAATCCGCAGCCGCAATATCACCAGTCGCCCACACAACCACCCCCGCAGCCTCCAGCGCCCCCGCCCAACCTAATGGACATGGACCCCCTCGAAGTCACTCTCCCCTCGCAGACCGGACCCCGTTCCCCCGTCCCCGTCCCTCCCGTCCCGCCGAACCCAGAGAAAGACGCCCTCCTCAGCGCCCTCTCCACCACCCTGGTCGCCCAGACCCAGCGCACCGTCGCCCAAAACACGGCCGCCATCGCGCCCCTCCGCGCGCAACACGCCGCGCTCGAAAACGCGCACGCCCGCCTCCAATCCGAGCTCGCGCACCTCGAGCACCTCGACGCGGCGCTCGCGGCCAACGAGCGCATCCTGCGCGACGCCATGCGCGAGGCGGACCGCGTCATTGCCGACTCGCGCGAGCGCCGGCCACCCGATGTTGACGATGTCCTGGTTGCGCCGACGGTCGTGGGGAACCAATTGTATAGCGTGGTGGCGGAGGAGCAGGCGATTGCCGAGGTGATGTTTGTGTTGGGGAGGGCGCTGGAGAGGGGGAGGGTGGATGGGGGGGTGTTTGTGAAGGTGGTGAGGGGGTTGGCGAGGGAGGCGTTTGAGAGGAGGGCGTTGGGGAAGAAGATTGCGAGGGGGATGGGGTTGGAGGAGGGGGTTAGGTAGGGGGGACGGGAGGGGACTTGTGGGGTGGGGTTAGGGAGGGAGGGAGGATAGGGCGGGTTAAGGTTGATGCGGGTTTGATGGTGTGACGGGTGTATGTAGATAGAGACTGGAATTTGGGTCAAGTTGTGTGTGCTTCTTGATGCGGTGTGCTTTTCTAGAGCCTGATTATGCTGTGGTGCTGGTGCGAGCGTTGAGCGCGGTGGTGGTAGATGTCATATACGAGGCGGTAGGTATAGAGTGGGTTGCAAAAAAACAGAATGGGTAGGCGATGGGATGGGGTGTGCGACGTGCAGTTGCATGGGCATATGTTTCGCCCCGGTGCAAAGGAGGTAGGCGCATGTAAATTGCAGGAAATGAACCTTATAGAAAGGCTTAGAGATGCGTGTTGCTGGTGGAACTCACTTCTGCATGGGTATGAGGAGATCTTTATGCCTGTACAATGTACTTTTGGGTAAGTTGTGGTGTGGATTCAGTGGCTGTAAGTAATATTCTTTGAAGCAAGTCGTAGTGTTGTTATTGATTGCGACTAGGACGGACGGTAAAAGCTGGTCTGGGGTATGGGTCATTCTTCTGGGCCGAGGGACCACGGGATAGATGATACACAGGTAGAATCGATATCAGAGTGTGTATTATACCGTGTAGGCGGTAGTGCTTGGACGGAAGGGGTGTTTGGGGATGGTAGGAGGGGAAAGTACGGTTTGGGAGGGGACAGGATAGAGGCGGTGGTGTTTGGGGGGACGTCGTCGCGGCCGCCGTCCTTCTCAATAGTGAATAGTCGAGTGTTTGGGAGCAAGCGGCAATACGTCATTAGGGCGATTCCGTTAACTTATTGTTTTCTTTTCCTCGTAGAGGTATATGTGGTGGTATTGCATTAAGAGTGTGCGTGGCTGAAGAAGTATTAGTGTCGTTGTGCGTAGGGAGGGAAGGGGAGATTGTCATTCTTTTGCTGACGCCTCGCCTACCGTGATCGTGCTTTGACAATACTATAGGCAAGTCTCTGCAATATGACAGAGATCATGCACGAGAGAATCATGACATACGTTATGAGCAGCTCCGTTATACCCACTAATCATAGTTGCCGTCTTCCACAATCGCTTTTACTTCTCTCTGGAACCATGTCCATTCACCGAAATCCTTCAGTTGTTGCCTTATTGTAACCTCATGTGGCCCATAACTCTCCAGCCTGATGCCCAGTTCCTGCAGCTTTTCCTTATCTGGTGGTTTTGCCGCGCGTTCCTTTTGAATATCGTTCATTTGCGGCTGCCAGTAGTTGTCCAAGAATTGGAGGAAGGTGCCATTGTATTCCGACCACGCTACCTCGAACCGCGTAAGGAGACTTTCCAGAAGCTGGATTCCTTCGGCATCGATATGGTGGATTTCCGACATTTCTTCCTCGGTCAGTGGAGGCGCATACGGTACCATCGATAGGGAGAATTCGTGGTTGTGATGGTGACACGTATGTGTCAGCTCGAGAGCGTCAAAGGTCATGATTCGCAAAGCTGATTCGAGTAGCTGAGGGTGTTCCTCTAAATGAATTCCCAATGGCGCAAAGATTTCAGAAAGAACGCCTTTTTGTGCGTGCGAGTATGTTTGGCCGTTGTCTGACCGCACAGGCCGTCCAATCGCTGTATAAATTACCTTCAAGGCAGAAGTGACAACGTCGCAGCCATCGTTGGAACAGAAGCACGTACAATTGTCTCGGTGCGGATCCGAAAAAACATCCATCAACATCGATGAGAATTTAGAGAGGACATGGGGGTACACTTGCCAGAGGGATTCTTCTATCCAACCGGGACGGGAACTCATGAGAATAGCAATCCTCTCGGCAAGAACGTGGCCGATTAGGATACCGTGTATCGGATGAGTAGAGGATATCGGAGCACCTTTATTGTAAAACCATTGCACAACGCATATGATTTCCTCGGTCCGGTAGGGGTCATCCCGGGGTTCATAGATCAGCGGTATACTACATAAGTGGATCCACAATGGCACGCATCCTTTGTAGTCGCTGAAATTGATGTCCGTAAATCCATTTTCATAGAGCGCTTGCGCACCAGCGAATGTCAGTGGTTTGCTATGATACAGCGTGTGAAACATTTTTTTTATCATCCAGTGGGTTGCGTCATTAGTGAGCACTGACTGAGGCTCTCGACCAAGTGACCAGGCTTTGCCGCACCGTGCTAATTGAGAGGCGACATGAAGTATAGCACCATAACTTGCAGAGTCCGGGATTGCTTTCATTTCGACATGGTATTCGTTGACCCATTCCCAAGTGTAAGGAGTGATCGGAAGCGGATCCAGTTCCAATAGCATCTGTATTGCGTCGTGGAACCTGAACCTTAGTGCAACATCTAATATGCTCCATCCTCCTTGGTCCAGGGAATATGGTGATACGCCGTGAGCGAAAAGAGCTCGAAGTCCGTCGGGCCATGCAACAGCAGCTTCCAATAGATCCATATCTTCTATGTCTTCATCCAAGTGAAGTCGGTCGGCGAGATTCTTCCGGAGATGCTCATCCGATTGTCCAAGTAGACTAACAATTATAGGGTAATCAACGAGATCTAAGTATAATTAGCCTCGGTCCCCGCTATTGTATCGTAGGAGCCGCTGACGGTTCAAATAATATCTCGCAACTCGCCGGTGTGTTGCGGAGAGGGATGCGGCTGACAGGTAATCATATCGAGGATGATGCACCCAGGAGAATTCCATCTCCATCAACGCTGGTGTTCCCGCTTGTATCAATGGGTGCACTTTGTCGCGGCTATCGCTACCAGTATGAAGGAATACGTCGAACGGGGTCCTTAACCCTGGTGTTAAACTATAGTAATGTAGTATACTCAAGTACTTACAATCCACGCCACTCTCTGCTACCTGTTTCCAAGCCCATCTGTAGAAGTAATCGAACGAAGTCGTTCACGATGGTCGGACCATCTGATTTATTATTCGTTGCCCTCTTGAAGATAACTTCCAATTCGACCAAGCCCAAGCTAGACATCAAATCCTGGAGGGATGGTTACAAAATTGGATGTCCAATCAATATGGTCTCTACGTACATGGGAGACCGTTCGACCCCATTTGTCTGTGTCGAAAATGCTCGCACGCCCTTCTTGAAAAATTTGGGACAGAGCTCTAAGTGTCAGTTCACATGCGGCACCGAATTGCTCTAAGTCGACCTTTCCCGACGAAATGACTCGCCCAAGTTTTTCAAATATTTGGAAGGCCGGTGAGCGTTTCCTTTCTACCACATTACGGTAACGAATGTGAGGTGCTATGTAAGACGATCCGTACTCTACTCCGGTTTCGAGGAGATAGGCTGCCTTGAGGATGTTGACCCGAAATTTGACTCCAATAGTCGTAATTACGCTTGAAGCAATATGCAACGGACAGTCTGGAATATGGGGTGAATTTCTCGTTCGAAAGAAGCCGGTATACCCGTTCAATTTAGAGCCTTGACGAGGCTTCCTGTTTGGACAACGGCAGCCAATCTTTTCGAAAGAATTGACCTGTGAGTACTTGCCCCTCGGGGCTGGTCTGGATAGCCATGTGGAGGAAATTCCTGTTTGAGGCGGTACATCCGTCTGAATCGGCGGACGCAAAGTTATCCTCATAGCCGTGACTTCATCACTCAAGGTGGTCATCTGGGAGGCTAGTACCTGCAGCTGATTATGCGTTATCGAGTGATTCGCAAGCAAGAGATCTGTACTGTTTCCCAAGTGGAGTTTGATACTGTTCAAACTGCGCGCGTTGGTTGCCTGTTCCGCTGAAAGAGAGCCCAACACTTGCTGAATACGGTCGTTCTCAAGCAAGATTTTGTCACTCCAATAGTTTGTGACATCTCTGTGCCCCGTGAGTGCTTGAATATAATTTCCTGTCTTGACAACTACTAACAGGTGGGAAACTTGCATCATAACTTGCAGCGTCACCATCAAGTTATCGAGTGTCCTTTCAATCCCAGCCAAGGTACTCTTGCGGAACGGATACGCCAGCCGCTCTATGATGCTCTCGACTCGAGCCTTCAAGACGTCGGGAGCGTACTTGTTCTTCTTGCATTTTCTGAGGTACTCTGCGAGTTGGTTCAGACAGCTCACACAGGCTACGAGTTGTTTCTCCAACTCTTTCGCACTATCGATCTGGGAGAAAGCCAGTCTTTGGATGGTGGCCTGTAGTCTCTCAAAACCGTCGCTGACAAGCTCGATGCGGGTCGTTACCGCGGCCACATCATTGTGGTACGACTTGAATGCGGAATAATACAGGACCAGTTCTTTGGTGACCTGTAAACCGAGGGAGATAGCACCCACTATGCCGTCGGCCATGGTGATGGAGGAGAACTGGGCAAGGCTGTGACCGAAGGCTCAGCCTTGCGATACTGGGGGCGGATGGTACAGCCCAGAAAGAGTTAAAGTCTGGTTCAAATGATGTGCTAGAGTGTATAAAAGGACGAAATGAGGTAGAGTAGATGAAACGCGATGGAAAGGAGAAAGAAGATAGTTTCATCAGGCTGTAAAGAAAAATTTGCAGTTCCAAGGTTTTGTGTTCATCACATAATGCCCCGCTGCGCCTTGCGCCACGTCCGTACCTTAGCGGCGGCCTAAGGTAAGGCTTTTATTATTAAGCGTATAATTGCCTACAGTTCTTATATCTTCTTTTTAACTATTATTATTATTAAAGTTTAGTACTAAGTTATATACTAGCTGCCTATATAGTAAAATAAATTTTATAACTTTTTTTTTTATTAAATTATCTTTTACTATAAATATAAATTTCTTTACTAATAACGCTACTTGTTATATACTATAAAGAAGATATATAAATAATATAATATACAGTCTAAAGTAAATAGTAGTAAAATAGTAGCTATAACTAGTACTAATATATTATAATTTAAGAATCTTATATTTTAATTATAAAAAATTAGGTAAATATTATTTAGAAAGTCTTTTACTTTTAAATATACTATATACGTAACTACGAAAATATTAATTATAAAATTAATATATATAGTAAACTTAAAAAGTTTAAAAATAATTTTAATAAATATATTTATAACTTAGTTTAGGCGCGTCTAAATAAGTTATTATAGGTATAAAGGCGTCCCTCGCTTAGGTACGAGCACTAAAACAGGTACGCCTACGCTAGCAAAGCTAGCGTCTTAGTATATACTCTTATCTTACTCTAGAGCACCTAGTAAGCTCCTTATATATAGATTCTTATTAAATATTAATATTTAATACCTATTTTTTAAGCTTTTATAATATAATCTACGTGTCCTTTTACGCCTATAAATAAAATATTTATAAAATAATGCTTTATAATAGACTGCGTAAGTACTAAATTTTAAAAATTTATATTTTACTAATTATATAGCTGTAGCGGACTAATTTTTTATATTATATAAAACGCCTATTAGTGCAGATAAGATAGCAAAATTTTATATAAAAATCTTATTTAAATAGACTAGTAATAGTATTACTATCTAAAAATTAGCTAGTAATAGCGCTATTTATAAATTAGCTAGTAATAGCGCTATTTAGAGACTAGTTAGTAATAGCGCTACTAAAAAGTATAATACCTAAAAATTAACTTAGTATATACTAGCTAATAATATATTATATAATTAGTTAAATAAATTACTTGTACTATCGCCGCCGCAATCGCCTAATATAATAAAAAAAATTATTTTTAAGTTTAAAATTAGTAAATTTTATAAGAGTATAATTACTAAATTACTAAATACTTTTTATAAGCTTAGTAAATAGTTTATAAACAGCCCTCTTATTAAAAAGATTAAAAAGAACCTAATAGTAAATATAGGTAAAAAATCTTTAAAAAATAGTTACTATAAAAGTAGTTTTAGTATCTTTTACCCTATTTTACTAAATATTAGTAATAATAATAATAAAAATTTTAATATAATAACTATTACCGGTTAACCTATAATAAACTAGTAATTATAATATAGCTTTACAGTTAACTATAGAGTGTTTATTAAATAAGCTAAAACTATAAAAACTAATATTTTATTATTTATTAGAACAGCTATTACAACTAATAAAAAGTACTTTAAAAAAAATTTAAGTATAAACGCCTTATTTTAGCGCGTACCCTATCTAATAAATAATTTATAAATAAGTATATTATAGCTACTATCTCTTTTACTAATAACTTTTAAGTAAATATTATAAAATACCTAAAAGATTAGTTTACTACTATTTTAAAGTATTTTTACTATTAAAATATATTATATAGTAACCTAGACGCGGCTAAATAAATAATTAAACTTATAAAATAGTTAAAAGTAAAAATATAAAAACTATAATATACTACTAAAATAAATATAGCGCGACTGGAGCTATAAACTTAATAATAAAAATAAAACCTTAATAGTACCTCTTAATTAATTACTTATATTTATTAAAAGTATAATAATATAAAAAACGACGCGCGTACCCTATAAAAGAAACTAAATACTAAATAGTAGCGTTAACTAACCGCTAATAAAGCTCTTAGTAAAGTAATTTAATATAATAATAAATATAAGTAACGCTCTACTATAGTAATTTAAAAAGTACATAAACTACGAGACGAACTAAAATACTTAAAAATATTAGTAAAAGCTTTTTATAGTATTATAACTAATAATAAGTTCTCTAAAAAAAATAAAAAGTATAAAAAAAATAATAAAAATAAAAAGTAGAGAATAGTACTATATAAATTACTATAAAATTTTATATTTTTAAACTTATTTAATAATAATAGTAGCGATAGCTCTAGTAGCTCTAATAGCTCTTCTTATTATAATAATATAAAGTTAACGTTATTTAATAAAATCTATTTTATATTTTATAAAAATTAACAGCAACGCGGTAGTATACTAGTATTAGTAATTAATACTATTACTTTTAAAAAGGAGCGTTATTTAAATAATAGATAAAAAAATATTAATAAGTTTAGCAGTACCGCCGACAAAAATCTAAATATATAAATTAAAAATATAGAAATAAAGTTTTAGTAATTATATAAACTCTTTTTTAATAAATAGTTTAAAATTAAATATTATTATTAAGCGTATAAAGACTACGTACTTATTTATATTTATAATTACGCTATTATAATATTAAATAACTTATATTAAAATATACGAGAACTGTATAATAACTTATAAAAAGTATTTAGTTTAATTAATTAATAACTTACTACGCTTATAAAATTTAACTTTAGTAAGTTATAACAACGCAATAATAAACTCTTTAATAAATAGTTAATATATTTTAAAGATAAGATAACGTAAGTATATCTAGAACCTATATTAATAAAATTTAAAGCTATAACTAATTTTAATTTACATTTAAAAGCCGCCGTAATAAGCGCAGCCCTAGTAAATAAAATTTAAATATAATTTATTTAGTAACTATTCTAATATAAGACTTTTAAAAATGTTACTTATAGGAAGTCTAAAAAAAAAATAATAAAAATAAAAATAATAAAAAGTCCGCGTAGACTAGCGCTTTTATTAATAGGAGGCCTAACCTTAATAATAGATATAACTTTATTTTTAACTTAAATTATTACCTATTAAAAGAGTTCCGCGTAGTCTAAGCTAAGAAAATATATATTTATTATTTAAAACCCGGTTATATACTAAATTAAAATTAATTTAACTTTTATAAAAAAGGCCCTATAGCCCTAGTACTAGCTAAATAGTTTTAAGTAATAGATATTTAAAATACTAATACTAACAACGCTTATAATAGTAACTATAATATTAAATATTAAAAAAAAGTATAGTTTTTAAAAATAGTCGCTCTTAAAGACTCTCGCCTATATATATAAAGAAGATTTTTAATATACTTTAGTATTATTTTATAGTAGAGTAATATACGCCGGTAAACTAATTAAGTTTATAACTATCTTTTACTTTATTAAGTAATAGTTATTATATAGCTTATAATTTATAAAAATAACTCGCTACCTTCGCAGTATATAGTATAATAGATTATTTACCTAATTATAGTAAAAATCTACTAAATAAGCTACTCTATAGTGCTTAGATAAAACTAAAGATATAAATTAATACGCCTAATAGAATATTAGTTACTATATATATTCTTTTAGATAGTAGATATACTAAATAGATTATTAGTACTAATTTTATACGTGTCTATAAGCTCTAAATAATTATAGCGTAAAGTTTTATTATTTTAAAACTTACTAATAGTAACGTCGTAGATAAGATAATATATATAATTAAAATATATATAGTAATTAGAGGATATATTAGTAAAAATTAGTATTAGGTTATAGATATTATTAGCTATAACGTAATAGTTAGATAATTATAGCTTAAGGTCTACGATCCTTTATATAAATAAAGTAAAAAAATAATAGTATTTAAGTTAAACTATTACTATAGTAACTATTTATACTAGTTTCTATTTATTAAAGTAATATATAACTAGTACGGTAATAGTTATATTAAAATAATTAAACTAAAAAATAAAAGCAGCGTTAATATAATAATTATTTTAGCTAAAGCTGCTATAAAAATAATTTATTATAACTTAGATTCTGTCGTCTAGATAATACTAGAAAACTAAATATATTTTAAAATAAGTAACGACGCAGATAACGTATAACGCGTTTATATAATTTTTATAAAAACTAAATAAATTACTACCGCAGCCACGTAAGCTAACTTTAATAAGTTTTATTTAAAACTTAATTAACTACCCCCTACAATTAATAAAATTAAATAAAAATTATTAAAATAATTTTATTATATTACTAATTTATAGAATTTTAAAGAAACTATAGAACTGCCCCTATATTAATTAGACGTTAACTATAAAATATATTTAAAAGAAGGTAGTTAACTAACTATATAATACTATTTTAGAATATTACGTAAAGAGACTAAAATAATTAAGGCCTATATATAAACTAAAATAGTAAAAGGATATATTTATAAAAATAATTTTTTATTTACCGCCCCGCTACTAATTATTAAAAAGCCTAAAAGAGGTATCTAAATATACGTTAACTATCGCCGCTTTAATAAAATTATAATTAAAAATTATAATACTCTATTAAAATTAAAAGAGACGCTTACCCGTATAAATAGAGCGCGTATTTTTTTTAAATTTAATATTATTATAGTATTTAATAAGATCCGAATTAAAAAAGATAATAAATATAAAACTATCTTTCTTATATAATGTAGTTTATTTAAATATATAATTATACCCTTTAGACTGTATAACGCCCTAGACACCTTTTAATAATATATTAATTAGTTATTGCGTAAGTATTTAGATAACTTTTATTTAGCTTATTTTAATAATATTATTATCTTTAGCGAGAATAACTAAAATTATAAGTAATATTACTTTAAAATACTATATAAGTTTTATAAAACAGGACTGTACTTTAATATTAATAAATATAAGTTTTTAGTTTAATATATTAGTTATTTTAATATAATACTATCTGTAAACGGGCTAAAAATAAATTTAGCTAAGGTTAGAACTGTTATAAAATAGCAGTAACCTAAAACTATTAAAAATATTTAAATATTTATTAGATTTGCAAACTTTTACTAGTAATTTATATATTACTTCTTTTAAATTATAAAATCGCTAATTAAGCTAACGCGTAATAGTGCTAAAAAAAAAATTATATTAATACTAGCTATTAAAAAAGTCTTTAAGTAGCTTAAACGCGGCTTTATTAACGCCCTAATACTTATTTACTTTAACTCTAATATACGTATAATTATAAAAACTAATATATCTAATTAGGTTATCGCTAGTATACTTTTTTAGTATAAAGACAGCGTCCTACGGCCTATTACTTTTTTTTTAATAAAAATAGAGCCTATAAAACTTAACTACTCTATTTATAATAAGGAACTTATAGTAATTATTTATACCTTTAAAAAGTAGTAACTTAAACTTACTAGTATATTTAACCCTATAAAAGTATTTTTTAATTATAAAACTTTAGAATACTTTATAATAACTAAATAGTTAAATCGCCGGTAAGCCTAATAAATTAAGTTTTTATTAGAATTTAACTTTATAATTAAATATAGGCCTAGTAAGAAAGGTATAAAACCTAATATATTAATATAATAAACTAGAGACGTTCCCGTAAACGTATATAATAATTAAATATAGAACTAATAGTAGGTGCTATTACCTTTTAAATAATTTAAACTATTTATATACGCCGCGTATACTATATATACTATATATAATAGTAGTTCCCGATACGTTATATACTTAGTTAAAATTTTAATAAATATAATAGAGTTAGTTACTATAAACTTATCTTAATAGATTTATAAAATTAGTAAAAAGCTATTTATTTCTAATAGTTAAAATAAGAATACTACTTTAAAATTTTATAATAGTTATAAGGACGCTAATAATATAAACCTATTAGGACTATTTAAAGTAGTTAGTCTTTATAATAATATTATTAAAGTTATAGTTAATATTATAGAGAGCGGTATATACTATATACTATACTAGCTCTATTATAATTTTAGTATTTATATTAAACTATAAAACTACTATTTAGATAATAACCTACTATACGTTAATAGTAAAATCTTTATACTTTATAATAATAAACTCTAAATACGCTTTATATAACTATATTATAATAACTACGCTACTAAATATAATAGTAAGTATAAAATATACGCGTAACTATTATAATATTATTACTAACTATACTATATAGATAGCGTTGCCTGCTATATACGTAACTATTTTACTTATTTTAAAATAAAATTAAGACGTAAAGATAAGTACAGCCTATTATATTTACTATTTATACTAAATATTTACTAAACTAGCGTATCTATTAATTTTATTACGCTATTACCTAAGAGCTATTATAATAGTTGTAACTATAAGTATATTATAGTTCTTATAAATAGATTATTAAAAAAAAAAAAGTTTATACCTTTAATGTTTTTTAACGCAGAAACTTACGTTTAAGTTTTTATTAAATATATTTAGCGTAAAAAAGGTTATTTTTTAAAGTTTATTACTAACTATAGTACGTAATTTACGTTTTAGTTTTAAAAATAATTATATAAAAAAGTTAGTATAACGCTAAAGTTATCTACAGCCTTCTATCTAAAAATAAATAAATAAATAAAAATTACTAATTAAGTATTAAAAGCTTACTTACGCTACTTTATTAATTATAAATAAAATAATTAAATAAAGTCATTACCTATTATAAAGTTTAAAATAAATAGTAGTATTATATTAATAAGTATAATACTATTTAAAACTATAAAAAAATACTTACTACGTATAGATACTAAACCTCCTAGTATACTACTAAAGGGATAAAAGGCGATATATAATATATAAGCTATAAATAGACTTTTTATATATATAAACTATATAAGATAATAGCTACGTTTAGCACTAATATAGGCATAGGTAAAAATAAAAAAATATGCTAATAAATAATAACTACCTGCCCTAAAAATCCGCGTAGGCAACTAGGTTATATTTAATATATATAATATTTATACGCGTCGCTTTAAAGAACTAAAAAGTAAAAACTTAAAACTATTTAAAATTATTAATATTTATAATAAATAACCAGATAATTACTGTAATACTAGTTAAACTTTTAAATTTAACTTTACTAATTACGTAACGCTTAAGAACGTTTATCTATAGTTCTACCTATAATTACTTTACTTATAAAATATAACGCTATTACTAAAGTAGCAGTAAGAATTATAAAAACTAGTTATTATAAAAAAAAACCTACTAGTTTATAATATTAAAGCGATACTTAATTATAAAGTTAATAAGTATATAATTAATTCTAATACTAGTTATAAAGGCTTACTAAAGTTTCTTATTAAATAAAAAGATTTTAATAATTCTAACTAGTAACCTTACTTTAATATTATAGACTATTAAAAATACTTTATAAAATACTATTACTATTACCCGTAAATGCCTTAATAATTAAGTATATTTTTTTTAGAGGCTTACGATATACAAATAGCTATTATCTAGTTTATAATAAATAAATAATTAACTAATAATAAATAATAGTAAAAGGCTAAAAATAATTTAGTAAATAATTAATAGATAATAAAATATAACTAGCAGATAAGTAGTACGATAAAATTATAAAAATAATATAACTTAATATAAAGGGCTCTCTTAGAGATATAGATAGTAAATAAAAGAAACTATATTTATTTATTATACTTATAACTCTAATAGTTAGGTTATAATAAAAGTAATTTTATAGCTTACTATTTAAGTAGTTACGCGTTTACCGCTTTAATAGAAATATTCTACTTTTATAAGTATTTAACTTTACCCTATTATATAAAAGTTAAAAATATATAGGGCTAATTATAAAGTTTTAGAAATAAAACTTTTTAAAAAAGAAATAGTATTATAGGTATAAAAGCGCTCTTTGCTTAAGTGTAAGCGCTAAGATAGGTATACCTACGCTAGTAAAACTAGCGTTTTAGTATATATTTTTACCTTACTCTAAAGTATTTAGTAAGCTTCTTATACGTAAATTCTTATTACAGGGGGGTGAAAAAAAGAAAATGTAATCAAAAAAGATACTATTTTTAAAAAATTATATAAAATTAATTACGAAGCCTAAAAATACGTAAATTATACCGTTTTAAAGAGAAAATAATATAGATTTATATTTGAATTTTAGTTACGTAATATATATTACCTGTAATAAATTAAAATTACCTAAATATAATAATTTTTTTAACCCCTTTTTTAGGTTCCTATAACTTTTTAGTTAGTGAATATATTTAACTAAAACTTTAACTATACCTTTTTAGGTCTAGTATAGGTCACGTAACTAGACTTTCGAAGTATATTAGTAATCTAATAATAAAATTATATTAATTATAAAAATATTGCTAAGCCTTATATAATCAATAATCACGTAATATATTATTAATATTATAGTATATAGTAATATCTTTTAACTTTTATAAACTTAAACTCCTATTTCCTTAAAATGGCACCAACTTTTTTAAAACTTAAATTTAAAGTTTAACTACTTTTAAAAGTAAATAATTCTCCTTCTTTAATTGCTATAACTTTAAACAAGTTAGAAAAAAGTATTTATAATACTATATAACGTATTAAAAATAAAAATAAAAAAGATTATAATATAAATAAGATTAAATTAGGACGAGTTTTAAAGTTAACTTAAAGAGAAAAAAGAGTTATTCATAGAGACTTAACTAGAAGTCCTAAAAAAGAATATAAAAGACTATTAATAGAAAATAGTCTAAAGATTATAAAAAGGTCTTTATAAATCTTTTTAAAAGAGGAGGGCTACTCTATTAATATAAGTAAAAAAAAACTAATAATTAACAAAGAAAACGCTAAAAAAAGAGTAAAATACGCTAAAGAATAATTAAAAAATATTAAAAATATAAAACTAGAAAAAATAATATTTTCTAATAAGTTAGTAATATAAAGGGGTAGGGCTAGAAAGGAGTTTTAGAAAAAAAGGGGTAATAATAAAGTTAGAAGAGAACTGGCTGTTAGCTAATTATAAAGTAAGTTATTTTAACTTTTTAAAATATTAAAATATATAACTTTTTATATATTTTTAGGCTATAGTTTTAGTTTTTTAATATTAATTATAATTAATTATTTTATAGGCTACGACGTTACCCTACATATTTAGGGTGCAATTTAGGTAGGAGGTAGAAGTAATTTAGTATTTATTAAAATACCTAATTTTTCTACTTTTTATACTAATAAGAACTATATAAATAAAGTTCTTATACCTAAGGTTAAACTCTATATAAAAAGGGGTAAGTTTTATAATATTTTTTTACCCCTATTTTTAATAATATAATAATATATATATATATATATATTATTATATTATATTATAATTATAATCTTTGTAATAATATTAATATAGGTTCGTAATTTTAACAAGATAACGTCCCTATTTATAAAACTAAGGACGTTTTAACTTAGTTTAAAAATAACAAAATTAAACTATTTCCTTACCCAGCCTATAGTCCTAATTTAGCCCCTATAGAAAATATATAGGGTTTATTAAAATTAGGACTAATTAACAATAAAAAGGCTAATTTAGGTGTAAGAAATAGTTTAAATAGTATAAACGCCTTTATAAAAGCTACTAATAAGGAGTAGAATAAAATACCTTAAAAAGCTATTAATAATTATATTTTATTACTCCCTAACCGTTATAAGGTAATTATAGAAGCTAAAGGCTACTATACTAAGTACTAGTAATATATTATTTACTAGTTTATTATTAAAAATGTGAAAAAGTGACTTTTATATATAATTATATAATTAATATATAAATATATAAAAATATTTAATATGCTAATATAACTTAGTATCTATTATTATATATATAAAAATAAGCAAATTTTACCCCTTAAATAAAAAGTTATAATAGCCTAAAGTAGGGTCCCAAAAATTTTCTATTTTTACTAATTTTTTTATACCCCTGAACCCCTTAGTAAGCAGCCCTTAATAGGGTGAATAGAATCTTCTAGTCTTTCTCTTTAAAACGATATTTTTATTGTATTTTTTAGCTTACTAATTAATAAGTTATATAACTTTAAAAAAGGTATCTTTTTTAATTACTCTTTCTTTTTTTCACCCCCCTGTAAATATTAATATTTAATATCTACTTTTTAAGCCTCCGTAACATAAGTATAAAAAATATAAAAAGTATAATAAAATAATATAGTTATAAGTATAGCTTTTTAATATAGTTATTTACTATATTATTATCTACACTAGGGAAGGTACGTTTTTTAATATTATATATATAAATAGCGCTAATTCTACTTAGTAAAATATCCTTTATAGAGTTACTAAAAGTAAAAAATAGATACTATAAAAGTACTTTAGAGGAAAATTAAAGACAATAAAATATTTAACTATAAAAAGTTATTATATATAGATTATATAAATAAGGTATTTAGTAATTTTATACTATTTATAAAACTAGGTTTTTTTTAAGCGTATAGGTATAAAAATTTAGTATTAATTTTATTAACTTTTTTATTATATAACTAGACTAGTATTAAAATTAGCTATAATATATATTGCGTCGTAAATATATAGAGTTATATATTACTAGATACTAAAATATAAGACTGCGCCTTACGCTATTATTTAGTATATATATATATATATATTAGGTAAAGGCTGTACCCAATTATAACTACAGTCTTGTATTATTCTAATTAGTCTAATAAGTCTTGCAGCGCGGCCTTAAGACACCTTCTATTATATAAGAAGGGCGCCATCCATAAGGCTGGGTAAGGGTAAGTAGAGGCGGAATTTTTACCTAATAACAGCTAGTCGTATTAGAGTTTAGTGTATAGATTATACCTTATATTTTTAGTTATTTTAAAATAGATCTAAATTATTACTAAGGCTGCTAGTCTAAGGCCCTTTATAAGGCCGTAGTAGGCTGGTGAACGGGTCTCCACATCAGGATTTTAAAAACTAAAATATCTCTTTAACTATAAGAGTTATAAAAAAACTTTCTATTAGTAAAATATAGAGCTACGTTAGCTTTATATTTTATTAATAAAAAGTTTCTTTATAACTCTTTTAGTTAAGGAGATATTTTAGATCAGAGTAAAATATAGAGACCTATTTCTTAGTAAGACAGGTTAGTTAATAACTTTTTATTTATTAGACTTAGAGAGAAACTTTCTATCAGTAAAATATAGAGCTAAGTTAGATTTATATTTTACTAATAGAAAGTTTTTTTATAACTCTTATAGTTAAAGAGATATTTTAGTTTTTAAAATCCTGATGTAGAGACCCGTTCGCTACACTAGGCCGTAGTAGGCCGTTTTATATTTTAGTACTTAGTAATATGTAACTCTGTGTTTTTGCAACGCAATATATATTATAAATTTTAATACTAGTCTAGTTATATAATAAAGAAGTTAATAAAATTAATACTAAATTCTTATATAATTTATATACTTAAAAACCTAGCTTTATAAATAATATATTATTACTAAATACTTTATCTATATAGTTTATATATAATAACTTTTTATAGTTAAATATTTTATTATTTTTAATTTTTCTCTAAAGTACTTTTACAGCGTTTATTTTTTACTTTTAATAACTTTATAAAAAATATTTTACTAAAATTAGTACTATTTATATATATAGTATTAAGAGGCGTATTTTTCTTAGTATAGATAATAATATAGTAAATAATTATATTAAGAAGCTAGACCTAACGCTATATTAATTTATATTTTTTATACTTTTTTCTACGCGCCTAAACTAAGTTATAAATATATTTATTAAAATTATTTTTAAACCCCTTAATTTTATTATATATATTAATTTTATAATTAATATTATCGTAGTTACGTATTTAGTATACTTAAAAATAACTAATTTTTTAGATACTATTCTCCTAAGTTATAATTAAAGTATAAGATTTTTAAATTATAATATATTAGTGCTAGCTATAGCTACTATCTTACTACTTACTTTAAATCCTAAATTATATTATATTTTTTATATATATTTTCTTTATAGTGCGTAGTATATAGCGTTATTAATAAAAAGATTTATACTTATAGTAGATAGTTTAATAAAAGAGAAAGAGTTATAGAGTCTATTTTACGTAGTTAGTATATAACTTAGTACTAAACTTTAATAATAATAGTTAAAAAGAAGAGATAAAAACTATAGGCGATTGTGCACTTAATAACAAAAGCCCTACTTTAGGCCGCCGCTAAGGCACAGACGTGCCGTAGTAGGCTGAAATCATCTATAATGTGAAAGCTAGGCTCTCTTTTATTATTGTTATCGACCTGGATAGATTATGCAATAGACAAGGACAAATAACAACACAACAATTATGCGACAGTTAAAGGTGGCATTAAATAAGTATACTGAGGAGGTAAGATTCGAGGGGCGACGGTACGGTCGAGCATCTGTACCATAGATAGCAAGTTGTTGTTGGTATTACCTACGATATTCTGGGCAGTAATCGGCCTGGACTTTTAAGCAAGAGAGTCTGAGGGCCTTAGGGGACTCTGAAGTGCTTTCGATCTTATGACAGGTTTATCCGGGGCGCAAATTGGCTGAAGTAAAAGATACAGTCGAATGGTCGAGCTCTTTCGGAGGTTCTTACTCTTGAACGTCATTGGTCTTTGAATGCCCTAGACAGTCCCGTATTTGTCCATGGGTCGCTCCCTTGAATTTCCCCAAGCATCCATTTTATCTGCTTGGAGATGACTGAAGACGTTATGATGAAAGGATACGAAGAACGAGAAGACGGTGAGGAACCGTTCTAGTGGCCAAATTCCGTGTATGAAAGCTTGCAGAAATCCACAGTGATAATGTATTCCGGTGAGGGACTTTGGTCAGAGAGACTACAAAAAGTATACGTTAACGGGTCTCCACAGCTTACGCTAATGAAAAAAAAAAGGAGAGAAAAGGACTCCTCGGGAAAGCGACGTACTAGAAGGTTTATGGTCTTGGTTGAGCTCCTTTTAGTCTTTGTGCTTCCGTATTTGCCCGGAACTGGTGGCTTGAAGTGTTATCTTGAGGTCTGTGAAGCGACGGAATGAAAATGAAGGTCGGCTGTTTCAATCTAGAGGATCGAAAGGATAACTCGAGTTACTAATACAATTTGTGTAAAATGTTCTATAATGAATCTACTAAAAGTCCAGTGCTAAGCTGTTGCGACTTTTGTAAGGGGTGCATCTCCGATCAAGAACTGGGCGAGACAGGCTAGGAGGAGAGCCAACAATGATCCAAGCAGGAAAGCAAGACCATATGGGGGCATAGCCCATTTGGCCAGTTGCTAAAGAATACTTAGCGTTTCTCAACGGAGAGAGTTGCACTAGGAATCAAAGAGGCGGTTCTTTGGTAGGTTGTGCGAAGCGAGTGTCTACCGACGGCTGTCAGGTGTGAATAAGTCCATGGAACGGGAAGACGAGCTGAATCCTGCGTGCCATTAGTCGATTGACTTTTCCAAGAGCAGATTTCGGATTGGTAAAAGTCTTTTCAACCGCTTTGGATAAGGTAGTGATCCGCGATTTGCTTGTTGCTCCTAAAAGTGCCCCAGGTTTCACGTGACGAGACTTTCAACCACCTCTTAGCATGCACGTACCACACACTGCGGGCATATAAACACGCCCGCAGCGCCACCTCGGTTCTTTACCCCACCCGCCCAGGGGCTCAAAGTGTTGACCAGCTCCCACTTCGAGTCACCGACGCTCACCGGGCCAGCGCGCATCTCTGCGGTGCCAATCTTGCCCTAAAGACTAGCCTACCTAGCGCAAAGTTTGGTGATTCCTTCAGCACCCTCTTTGTTGCGACTCTGGGTTGGTGCTACAACGAAGACCATCACAGTAAGCTGCATACCTTGATACTGTCACGTAGCTCCATACTTAACATAGGTACATGGATACGCACCATGAATGACAAGCAGCGTGATCCTGACGTCGTGAAAGGCGACTTAGCCAATCTACTCGCCAACGTCTGGGAAGAGCTCGATCTCGGAAACGGCGGAGTCGCATCGCAGATGAAGGGCAAGCACTCTCGTGTCCTGATTGCTCGCGATGATGACAAATTCTGGATGACAATGATGAACTTCGACGAGAAATGGTTGCGAAACGCTAGCTACCTGAACCCCGTTGGAGAAGAGAACAATGTTGGGAAGTGGTTGGATATCATGACCATGGTCGACATGGGCGAAGGGAGCACTGAAGTGATGGACGGTCTGGTACGCTCGAAGCAGTTTGGGCCCTTCAGCCCAAGCGATCCTCCTAGCATGAAGGAGTTCGACAAGATCGTTCTCGGCTTGGCCCTAACTCAGCTCTCAAAGATCGAGGGTGGTCCTGAGCTCGTGAATCGTCTCGACGCTTTCCAGTCGGGAGGACCCTTCCCGGTGAGCCCACCTATTGGAGGTTTGCGACGTGAGCGACCACACCGTGTCTACATATCCCCAGATCGGGAGAACGCAGCGGATGTTCTTTCTCTATCAGATCGCCCCGTTTGCATTGTTCTCTTCCTGATGGTCCGCTCGCTTTCGGAAGACCTGTCGACTTGATCAAGGGTTTCAGGGCTGTCACTCCAGCCTCGATGCAGACAATACGCTTACTGCGGCGGCTCTTATCCCAGAAACATGTTCCGGCTTGATTCATGCATTTCACCTTCTTTCCATTTCCAACGGCAACGCTGGCACCCTTGTCGAAGCAGTCAAACAAGTCAACCTTCACTCTTGGCGGTCTCGAGCTTTTGGCTATATGGTTCACAGCATCATGTGGTACCGGGAATAAACAATCATTGGACAGAAAACCCTCGACTGGAAGATGAACGGACATTGAGCGAGTGGTTAGGATGGTTTCTTAGAACTGTAAAGTAACTAGGCTAAGCCATGGGTTCATATTATTTTGGCTTACTTTGTAGCGGATTCCGAAACAGTGTGCACGCCTGGATTTTCTATCCCATGTTGTTCCTTGCGCAGGTTAGACATTTTCCGCATCGTGTATTGTGCAATCTTGTTTCTCAAGCCTCGCTGTCCAAGCAAAGGAGTCAATAAAGTCGGATCCGCTAAGATAACGGCCAGGCCTGGACATGTTTACGCGTTAGAAGCGGGTGTTCTGGGCCTTGGGACTGTTTTATACCGCTGTTCGTTTAGAATATAAAAATTATAGACGAGTAGTGAGTAGACCTATATAATGGTAGAGGACTTGTCCAAGGCTCTATGAAAGGCATCACGCTGAAATAATATTATTTTTAACCTACCTGGGCTTAAGTACAGCCTGGACGACAGTCTATAAGCATTATATGGTAATTCGTTTCGCAAGGAATTTTATACCTTAGGTAAGTTCTATATCGCGCCTCCTAGATGGGCTAAGATAGTATTATAGAAATATTAATATAATATTTATGAAGAATATAAATCTTAGCTTTTATAATATTTTAATAAATATACTTTTAGTTAATAAGATTTTAAGAAGTATAATTTCTAATATTTTAATACGAAAAAAAGTGTTTAAATACTCCTAAGTGTTTAATAAACTAATAATCCTATTTAAATAGGTAGTCTTTAAAAAACATAAGAAGTACTTCTAGACCTTAATTCATTAGAGAATAGATATAGTAGTATAGAGACTAGCTTCTGACTATTTAATATTTACTCTAACCCCCTTAGTACTAAAACGTGACAATGGAACGACTATGTCATGTACAGGATCTGTATCGGTGTGGTCGGTTTCAAAGAGCTCCAGACATGGTGCACCGTGTCTGAACATCACTGCAAGTGCGAAGCTGATTTCCGCTTGAGCGAGGTTTTGCCCAAGACAATTGCGCAAGCCTGACGAAGCGGTATGAGTACGGCGGCAGGATTTTCAAGACAGAGGGGAACAACTCACCTCTGGCAAAAGGTACAAAATTGTGTATCATGTCCGGGATAACATCGGCCAGCCATAGTTCTGGGATGAATGCAAAAGGGTCGGGAGACACTTCAGGATCCGTGTGCATGAAGTAGGCTGACATTCCCACGGCCATCTGGTCCAGAGTCAGCTAACTACGTACTACATAGGCTATACGAAAGCATTCATAGTTGACAGGAACAAGGCTGTATGGATGGAGAATGCGATCGCGCGACTTACACCTGATGGGATTGTCCACTGTTTGTAGTGGATGTCCTTATCTGGCGAGACACGAGGAAGAGGGTGCATAGTCGCAAAGCTGTGCCTGAAAGACATGAGTGATATTACTTTGCGGTCGAGTTAGCCGAAGTTCTTACCGTAACCCTTCCTTTAGCACAGTTTGCAGGTATGCGATACCTTCGAGTTCCACCCATGTGGGTACTTTATCCAGTCATCCGGCCATGATGTCTCGCAACTCGGCTTGGAGACGCATTCGAATCTTGTCATTCGCCAGAACACAGAACGTGATATGGCTGGGTGTGCGCGCCGTGCTAGCACGTCCAGTGCCTTACCGGCGGCCTAAGATAGGGCTTTTATTGTTAAGCGTACAATTGCCTACGGTTCCTATAGTATATATACCCTCTTTACTACTATTATTATTATTAAAATTTAGTACTAAGTTATATACCAGCTATCTATATATTTCCTATAAAATAGGTTCTATAACTTTTTTTTTTATTAAACTATCTATTATATATATAAAGTCACTTACTAAAAACGCTACACGTACTATAAAAAGGATATATAAATAATATAGTATATAGCCTAAAATAAGTAGTAATAGAATTATAGCTATACCTAGTATTATAGTGGGGTAAAAAAAAAGCGTAATTAAAAAAGATTTGTTTTTAAAAGTTTAATAACTCTATAACTATTATATTTTAAAATTTAACACAAAGTTTATTTATAGGAAAAGTTATAAAATATAGTATAATAAAGCCTAATTAGGATTAGCGTATTTATAGTCTTAGTTATATAGTCTTAAACTAAAGACTTTTTTTTACTTAACTTAATATATTTATAACTTTTTAACTAGCGTATAAAATTAGCTATAAAATACGTATATATTAGTAATTACTATAAAATATCTATAAACTAGCTTCTAAGTATTATTTATTATCTAAATATTCAGTAATTTAAATTTAGAATTTAAAGTCTTAATTTAAAGATTTTAGACGTTATTTAAAAAACTATATATTAAACTTATTTTAAAATATATAAAATACTAAATAAAGGTAAAACTATATAATAAGTTTAAAAATAATATAATTATTTAATTTACTACTATACTAAATTAGTAATAGCTATAATAATTTTAAAATTTATATAAATTTAAAGTCTTATAACTTCTTATAGAGTAAAGATAATTAAATAATTTTTATCTTATATTTTAGACTATATAAAAGACTTTACTTTTTTTTATAAACGCTAATTTTTAGTATATCCATCTAATTAGGAAATAACTATATACTCCTTTTTAAAATCCTTATAAACGTCTCTCTTTTAATAGCCTATTTTTCTCCTATTTTTAAACTAATATTATTAAATAAAGTTATATTAAATTACTATTCTATTATAAACCTAATTAGGCTTAGTTTGTTACGCCAAGTCTATTTAGGGATAAATTTTTTTCTTATCTAACTTTAAATAGTAATATTAGCCTAAAATACCTATAGATATAATATATTTTATATAGAAATTATTAGCTTCTTATAGTTTTATATTAATTTCTTAGTAATATCTTATACTATTAAAAATTTTATATTTTACTATATAAAGTAGGCGCGTTTAAAGAACGCTATAATAAGAAAAGAAATTAAATCCCTAATACGTAAAATGTCACGGAGGCTTAAAAGTAGATATTAAATATTAATATTTAATAAGAATCTATATATAAAGAGCTAATTAAGTACTCTAAGGTATAAAATAAAAGTATATACTAAGACGCTAGCGTAGACTAGCGTAGGCGTATTTATTTTAACGCTTATATCTAAATAAGGGCGCGTTTCCTATAATACTATTTCCCTTTTTAAAAAGTTTTATCTCTAAAACTTTATAATTAATTCTATATATTCTTAACTTTTATATAGTAGGGTGGAGTTAAACGCTTATAAAAGTAACATATTTTTATTAAAATAGTAAAATATATAACTACTTAAATAGTAAGCTATAAAACTACTTTTATTATAATCTAACTATTAAAGTTATAAGTATAATAGGTAAGCTTAGTTCCTTTTATCTACTACTTATACTTTTAAGAAAGCTCTTTATACTAAGCCGTATCGTCCTTATAATTCTATTATACTATTTATTTACTAATTATACCTTATTATCTATTAATTACTTTTAGTTATTTATTATTAGTTAATTATTTATTTATTATAAGCTAAGTAATAGCTATTTATATATCGTAAGCCTCTAAAAAGAATATACTTAATTATTAAAGTATTTATAGGTAATACTAATAGTACTCTATAAAGTATTCTTAATAGTCTATAATATTAAAGTAAAATTACTAGTTAAAATTATTAAAATTTTTCTATTTAATAAAAAACATTAATAGGCCTTTACAGCTCGTATTAGGATTAATTATATATTTATTAATCTTATAGTTTAGTATTACTTTAATATTATAAACTAGTAGACTTTTTTTATAATAATTAGCCTTTATAGTTTTTACTACTACTTTAGTAATAGTATTATATTTTATAAGTAAAATAATTGTAGGTAGAACTATAGATAAACGTATTTAAGCGTAGTATAACTAATAAAATTAAGCTTAAAAGTCTAGCCTATACTATAGTAGTTATCTAGTTACTCTTTATAAATATTTATAACCTTAAATAGTTTAAAATTTTTACTTTTTAGTTCTTTAAGGCGACGTATATAAATATTATATATATTAAATATAATTTAGTTACCTACGTAGATGTCTAGAACTAGTAATTATTAATTATTAATATATTTTTTTATTTTTACCTATACCTACGTTAGTGCTAAACGTAGTTATTATCTTATATAGTTTATACGCGTAAAAAGTTTATTTATAGTTTACGTATTATATATTATTTTTTATCCCTTTAGTATTACGCTAAAAGATTTAATATCTATATATAATAAATATCCCTTTATAGCTTTAAATAGTATTACATTTATTAATATAATACTACTATTTATTTTAAACTTTATAATAGATAATAATTCTATTTAGTTATTTTATTTATAATTAATAAAGTAGCGTAAATAGGCTTTTAATACCTAATTAGTAATTTCTATTTATCTATTTATTCCTAGACAGAAGGCCGTAAATAATTTTAGTATTATACTAACTTTTTTATATAATTATTTTTAAAACTAAAACGTAAATTACGTACTATAATTAGTTATAAATTTTAGTAAGTAACCCTTTTTATACTAAACGTACTTAATAAAAGTCTAAACGTAAGCTTTAGCGTTAAAAAATATTAATAGTATAAACTTTTTTTTAAATAGTTAATTAACTAAAATTATAATATATCTATAATCGTAACTGTTATTGTAGCTCTTAAATAATAGTATAATAAAGTTAAAGGATATACTTATTTTTACGTTTTAATTTTGCCCTAGTATAAGTAAAATAGTTATATATATATTATATAACGCTGTCTATATAGTATAGCTAATAATAGTATTATAATAATTACGTATACGTTTTATATTTACTATTATATCTAGTAGCGTAATTATTATAATATAGTTATATAATACGTATATAAAGTTCCTTATTATATAAAATAAAAACTTTATTATTAATATATAATAAGTTATTATTAAGGCGGCAGTCTTATAACTTAATATAGATATTTTACTTATAATAAAATTAATAAGATATACGGTATACGCCGCTCTTTATAGTATTAATTATAGCTTTAATAATATTATTATAAAAACTAATTACTTTAAGTAGCCTTAATAGGTTTATATTATTAGCGCCCTTACGACTATTATAATTTTTAAAATAGTATTCTTATTCTAACTATTAGAAATAAATAGCTCCTTACTAATTTTATGAATTTATTAAAATAAGTTTATAGCGTCTAAATCTATTATATTTATTAAAATTTTAACTAAATATATAGCGTATTAGAAACCGCTATTATACGTAATATATATAAATAAATTAAATTATTTAAGAGGTAATAATACCTACTATTAGTACTATATTTAATTATTAAATATATTTATAAAAACGTTTCTAGTTTATTATATTAATATATTAGGCTTTATACCCTTTTTACTAGATCTATATTTAATTATAAAATTAAATTCTAATAAGAACTCGGCCTATTAGGCTTATTAATAATTTAACTATTTAGTTATTATAAAGTATTTTAAAGCTTTATAATTAAAAAATACTTTTATAAGATTAAGCGTACTAGTAAGCTTAGGTTAGTACTTTTTAAAGGTATAGATTATTATTATAAGCTCTTTATTATAAATAAAGTAGTTAAGCTCTACTAGTTTTATTTTTATTAAAAAGAAGGTAATAGGCTATAGGACGTTATTCTTATATTAAGAAAGTATATTAGTAATAACCTAATTAAACGCGTTAGTTTCTATAATTATATATATATTAGAGTTAAAATAAGTAAGTATAAGGGTATTAATAAAGGCGCGCTTAAACTACTTAAAGACTTTTTTAGTAGTAAACGTTAGTATAACTTTTTCTATAGCGCTACGTATTAACTTAATTAGCAGCCTTATAACCTAAAAAAAGTAGTATATAAGTTATTAATAAAAATTTATAAAACTAATAAACGCTTAAACGTTCTTAACTATCTTAAGTTATTTTTATTTTATAACAGCTCTAATCTTAGTAGAATCTATCTTTAGGCTGTTAATAGAGAGTATTATACCTAAATAACTAATGCGTTATACTAAAAACTTATACTTTTTAATATTAAAATATAAGCTAGCTTCGTAAAGCTTATATAGTACCTTAAAATAATATTATTTATAGTCTTTTTTATTTTTACTAAAAATAATAACGTTATTAGAGTAAGCTAAATAAAAATCGTCTAAGTATTTACGTAATAGTTAATTAATATATTACTAAAAAGTACTTAGAGTATTATATAGTCTAAAGAGTATAATTACGTATTTAAATAGACTAAACTATATAAAAAAGGCTATTTTATACTTATTACCCTCTTTAATTCTAATTTTATTAAAGGCCGTAATAATATTAAATTTAAAAAAGATATACGCTTTATTTATACGGGTAAGCGTTTTCTTTAGCTTTAGTAGAGCGTTATAATTTTTAATTATAATCTTATTAAGGTAATAATAATTAATATATATATAGATACTACCTCTAAGTTTCTTAATAACTAATAATAGAGTAGTAAATAGCGAGTTACTTTTATATATATAACTCTTTACTATCTTAGTCTAGATATAGACTTTAATAGCCTTAGCTTTTTTATATAATATACTAAAGTAGTGTTATACTATTAACTAACTACCTTCCTTTAAATATATTTTATAGTTAACACCTAGTCGTTAGAGTAGTAGCTTAGCTAGCTCTTTAGAATTTTAAAGGTTAGTAATATAATAAAATTATTTTAATAATTTTTATTTAATTTTATTAATTATAGGTAGCAGTCTATCTAATTTTAAATAAAACTTATTAAAGTTAGCTTAGGTAGTTATAGTCGTAATATATTTAGTTCTTATAAAAGTTATATAAATACATTAAGTATTATCTGCGTTATTTATATCGTCGCTTATTTTAAGACGTATCTAGTCTTCTAGTATTATCTAGATAATAAAGTCTAGATTATAATAAGCTATCTTTATAGTAGCTTTAGCTAAAATAATTACTATATTAACGTTGTTCTTATCTTTTAGTATAATTATTTTAGTATAACTATTACTATATTAGTTATATATTACTTTAATGGGTAGAAACTAGTATAAATAGTTATTATAGTAGTAGTTTAACTTAAATATTATTATTTTTTTACTTTACTTATATAAAGGGTTATAGGTTTTAAGTTATAATTATTTAATTATTACGTTATAACTAATAATATATATAATCTAGTACTAGTTTTTATTAATATATCTTTTAATTACTATACGTATGTTAGCTATATATATTATTTTACTTATAACGTTACTATTAGTAAGTTTTAAAATAATAGGACTTTACGCTATAACTATCTAGAGTTTATAAATACGTATACAATTAGTACTAATAACTTATCTAGTATAGTTACTATCTAAAAGAATATATATAATAACTAATATTTTATTAAGCATATTAACTTATACCTTTAATTTTATCTAAGCGCTATAGGATAGCTTATTTAGCAAATTCTTATTATAATTAAATAAATAATCTATCGCGCCGTATACTGTAGTAGTAATAAGTTATTTTTATAAACTATAAGCCGTATAGTAACTATTACTTAATAAAATAAAAAATAATTATAGACTTAATTAATTTACTAGTATATATTATTTTACTATAAAATAACGCTAAAGGTCTTAAAAATCTCTTTTTTATATATAGGTAAAAGTCTTTAAGAGTAATTATTTTTAAAGACTATACTTTTTCCTAACGCCTAATATTATAATTACTATTATAGGTATTATTAGTATTAGCGTTTTAAGTATTTATTATTTAAAACTATTTAACTAGTACTAAGGCTATAGGGCCCTTTTTATAAAAGTTAGACTAATTTTAATTTAGTATATAGTTAGGTTTTAAATAATAAATATATACTCTCTTAGCTTAAACTATATAAAATTTTCTTAATAGGTAATAATTTAGGTTAGAGGTAAAGTTATATCTATTATTAAAGTTAGGCCTTTTACTAGTAGGAGCGCTAACCCGCGTAGATTTCTTATTATTTTTATTATCCTTACTATTCTTCTTTTTAGACTTTTTATAAGTAACGTCTTTAAGAGTCTTATATTAAAATAGTTACTAAATAAATTATATTTATATTTTATTTACTAAAGCCGCACTTATTACGGCAGCTTTTAAATATAAATTAAAATTAGTTATAGCTTTAAACTTTATTAAAATTAGTTTTAGACTAGCTTATATCGCTTTATTTTTAAAGCGGGCTAACTACTTACTAAAAAACTTATCTTTATATTACTATAACTTACTAAAATTAAATTCTATAAGCGTAGTAAGTTATTAATTAATTAAACTAAAAACCTTTTATAAGTTATTATATAATTTTTATATATTCTAGTATAAGTTATTTAACGTTATAATAGCGCGATTGTAGATATAAATAAATATATAATTTTTATATACTTAATAAAAATACTTAATTCTAGACTACTTATTAGAGAAGAGTTTATAAAACTACTAAAACTTTATTTTTATATTTTTAATCTATATATTTAAGTCCTTATTAGTAGTACTACTAAACTTATTAATATTTTTTTATTTATTATTTAAACGCCACTCTTTTTTAAAAATAGTAGTATTAACTACTAACGCTAGCGTACTACTACGTTACTATTAATCCTTATAAAATATAAAATAAACTTTATTAGATAATATTAATTTTATATTACTATAATAAAAAAAACTATTAAAACTACTAGAGCTATTACTACTATTATTATTAAATAGGTTTAAAAACGTAAAATCCTATAATAATTTATATAATACTATTTTCTACTTTTTATTTTTACTATTCTTTTTATACTTATTATTCTTTTTAGAGAATTTATCGTCAGTAATTATATTATAAAAGGCTTTTACTAACGTCTTTAAATATTTTAGTTTATTTTATAGTTTACGCACTTTTTAAATTACTATAGTAGAGCGTTACTTATATTTATTATTATATTAGATTACCTTACTAAAAGCCTTATTAGTAGTTAGTTAACGCTGCTATTTAGTATTTAGTTCTTTTTATAGAGTGTACGCATCGTTTTTTATATTATTATATTTTTAATAAATATAAGTAATTAGCTAAAAGGCGCTATTAAAGTTTTATTTCTACCACTAAATCTACAGCTCTAATTACGCTATATTTATTTTAATAATACGTTATAATTTCTATACTCTTACTTTTAACTATTTTATAAGTTTAATTATTTATTTAATTATATCTAGATTATCGCGCAACGTACTTTAGTAGTAAAAATATTTTAAAATAGTAATAAACTTATCTTTTAGGTATTCTATAATACTTACTTAAAGGTTATTAGTAAAAGAAATAGTAGTAATAATATACTTATTTATAAGTTATTTATTAGATAGGGTGCGCGCTAAGATAAGATATTTATACTTAAATTTCTTTTTAGGGTACTCTTTATTAGTTATAATAGTCGTCTTAATAAATAATAAAATATTAGTTTCTATAGCCTTAGCTTATTTAATAAATACTTTATAGTTAACCATAAAACTATACTATAATTACTAGTTTATTATAGGTTAACTAGTAATAATTATTACGTTAAAATTTTTATTATTATTACTAATATTTAGTAGAATAGAGTAAAAAATACTAAAATTACTCTTATAGTAATTATTTTTTAAGAATCCTTTACTAGCGTTTACTATTAATAGAATTTTTTTAATCTTTTTAGTAAAAGAACTATTTATAAACTATTTACTAAGATTATAAAAAGTATTTAATAATTTAGTAATTATACTCTTACAGAGTTTATTAATTTTAAATTTAAAAGTAATCTTTTTTACGATTTTAGGTGATCGCAGTAGTAATAGTAAAAATAACTTATTTAATTAATTATATAATATATTATTAGCTAGTATATACTAAGTTAATTTTTAAATATTATACTTCTTAGCGGCGCTATTACTAGCTAGTCTCTAGGTAGCGCTATTACTAACTAATCTATAAGTAGTACTATTACTAACTATTTTATAAATAGCACTATTACTAGCCGATTTATAAATAGTACTATTACTAGTAATTATTAAAAGTAAGTTAAAAAGGATATAGACTAGCTTAAAAGTAAAGTAATAATATAAAAATATATATACTTTTACTATATACACGGGTATAAAAAGGTATATAAAAGAGAAAATAATAAAAGCGTAAGCTACTAATTATACTATAGCTAGTAGTAGCACGTATACTCCTACTAAAAAAAATTCTAATAAAAGAGAAAATAAAGTTTAGTAAAGACACTATATTAGGAGTATACTATAAAATAAATTATAATTACCTTATACGTAATACCTTTTTTATAATAGTCCTTACTATTATAAATTATTACCTTATTATTATAGTAGTAATTAGCAGCTAGTATATACTTTAGTACGTTATATATAGGCTAGGTTTATTAAAACTTACGCAGTTCTAAATAATTTATATAAAAATTTATTTTATATATAAGTTAA
The DNA here is from genome assembly GCA_030770415.1 of Pleoardoris graminearum. Taxonomy (NCBI): domain Eukaryota; kingdom Fungi; phylum Ascomycota; class Dothideomycetes; order Pleosporales; family Didymosphaeriaceae; genus Pleoardoris; species Pleoardoris graminearum. The sequence continues at coordinate 66,797 of JASEKS010000183.1, forward strand.
CGTTATAACTATAAAAGAAACAATAACTAATATCTAAGAAAAAATTACTTAGTAGTTAAGCACCTAGTAGCTAAGTAAATATAATTTAATTATTTACGGAGTTAAATATACTATTAAAAATAAACGCATTAGGAATATTATTTATATAGAAGTTAAAAAAGTAATTAAAATACTAAAGTTCTAAAGAATAGCAGAATAATACTTAAAGACTAAAAAGAATAGATATATATAAGTAGATTTAGTTTAATAAAGCCTCCGTAATACTACTAAAAATAAAAATTAGATACTATTAATAATAACTAATAAAAAAAATATTACTAATATCTAGGAGGTTGTATAGGCCGTAGAGACATAAGTATAAAATTATTTTAAGCGCTAAGCGCGGAGCGCAAAGAGTAAAAAATAAAAAATAATAAAAGGGGCGGCTATATAAAGTTAGTATATTTAGGAATATAAAAGCTTATAAAATATAAAGAGTAATAAGTATAAGTAATAATACTTAGAATATTATAAATTAATTAGTAAGTAGCGTAGTTAGTTATATTTTATAACTTTAAAAGTAACTATTAAATAGTTACTAAAGTTAAGCTTCTAATAGTTATATAACTAACTTACTAATAATAAAAGGATAGTTTAATAAAAAGAATAATAATAACTAAGTAAATAAGTACTAGCTAATTACTAGTTAATTTTTAAATAGTACTATTACTAGTCTGTCTAAACAAGATCTTTATATAAAATTTTACTATCTTATTTATACTAATAAGTATTCTATATAGTATAAAAATTAGTCTACTATAGCTATATAATTAATAGAATATAAATTTTTTAAAATTTAGTACTTATGCGGTCTATTATAGAGTATTATTTTATAAGCGCTTTATTTATAGATGTAAAGAGACATATAGATTATATTATAAAGACTTAAAAGTAAATATTAAATATTAATATTTAATAAAAATTTATATATAAAGAACTAACTAAGTACTTTAAGGTGTAAGGTAAAGGTATATATTAAGACGCTAGCGTAGACTAGCGCGGGCGTACCTATCTTAGTACTTATACTTAAGTAAAAACATATTCCCTATAATATAAAAAAACTTTAAAAATTTAACAAATCTTAGTATTTCTAAATATATATCTACTATGCCACTCTTATAAAAGACTAAAGAGCTAATAGTTTATTATTATCTAACTAGGCTAGTTTAATTTTAAGTATATATTATCTAATAATAATAATATATTCTTAACTATTAATTACGACTAAAATATTTAAAATTATACTTAAATTATATAAAATCTTAATTATATAAAATATATAACACTATTTTTTAATTTTTACTATTTTATTATTTTATTAAAATATAATATAATTTTAGTTAAGATATTATTAATCTATACTATATATATTTATATAAGTAATATATATAAACTAGTAATATATATATACTTTATAGCTAATTTTATACCCTAGTTAAAAAGTTATAAATATATAATGTTAATTTAAAAAAGTCTTAAGTTTAAGACTATATAACTAAGGTTATAAATATACTAAGCCTAATTAGGCTTTATTATACTGTATTTAATAACTTTTCCTATAAATAACCTTTGTCTTAAATTTTTTAAATATAATAGTTATTCGCGGCTTTATAAAGCTCGTAAAGTACGTTAATTAATATAATAATTATAAAGTTATTAAACTTGTAAAAACTAATCTTTTCTAATTACGCTTTATTTTTTAACTCCCTGTAATAGGTTATAACTATAATTTAGATAAATAGTATTTAAAAAGTTAACTACTTTTAAGTATACTATATATATAATTATAGTAATATTAATTATAAAATTAATATATATAATAAACTTAATGAGGGCGGGGTGGTACAGTAGGCAAGTGCCTAAAAATATATAAATTTATTAAATTTTAACGTTATTCTATATATTAGAGGTTTAATTCCCCTTTTTATTATAGCGTTTTTTAAACGCGCTTATATTATTAATAAAAGTAAAATTTTTTTAAAAGTATAGGGTACTACTAAAAAATTAATATAAGACTATAGAAAGCTAAAATTCTAGTTAGAAAGTCTTAATATCTATAAATATAACTAGGTATTTTTAGGCGAAGAATGTACTATTTAAAGTTAAATAAAATAAAAATTTATTTTTAAATAGACTTAGCGTAGTAAACTAAGCCTAATTAGGTTAAATAGATTAGTAATTTAATATAACTTAATTTAGTAAATAATAGTATAAAAATAGAATAAAAGAAAGAAACGTTAATTAGGTTTAATTAAAAGGGATATATATATAGTTATTTCTTAATTAGGTAGGTGCGCTAAGAATTAGTGTCAATTTTTTTTTTAAAAAAAAAGCTTAAAGAGTTTAGAAATAATATTAATAAATATATTTATAACTTAGTTTAGGCACGTATTACTACGTATATTAATAGAGTATTAAGTCTAGCTTTTTACTATAGTTACCTACTATATTATTATTTATTTAAAAGAAGATTTATTTAATCTAGCCTTACCTAACTTTTTTAATATATTAAGTATAAAGGTATATATATACTACTCCTTTTTTAAAACCACTTTTAGTTGCCCCGAACTACTATAGCTATACTATTTATTTAATTAATATATAATATATAAATATATATATTAAAAGAAGATATTTTTTTAATATTATTTACGAATAGTAATAATATTAATAAAATATTCTTTATAGAGCTACTAAAAGTAAAAGTTAGATACTATAAAAGTACTTTAAAAAAATTAAAAATAGTAAAATATTTAATTATAAGAAGTTATTATATATAGACTATATAGATAAGGTATTTAGTAATTTTATATAGTGTGGCGAACGGGTCTCCACATCGGGATCTTAAAAACTAAAATATCTCTTTAACTAAAAGAGTTATAAAAAAACTTTCTATTAATAAAATATAGAGCTAACTTAGCTCTATATTTTACTAATAGAAAGTTTCTCTTTAAGTCTAATAAATAAAAAGTTATTAACCAACCCGTCTTGCCAAGAAATAGGTCTCTATATTTTAGTTTTTAAGATCCCGATGTGGAGACCCGTTCGCCAGCCTAATTTTATATTATCTATAAAATTAGATTTTTTTAAGTGTATATATTATATAAAAATCTAGTATTAACTTTATTAACTTCTTTATTATATAACTAAACTAGTATTAAAATCTACAATATATATTGCGTCGTAAATACACAGAGTCACACATTGCCAGGTGCCGAAACACAAGACCGCCGTGCTGGTGCTTCCTGCAGACTGTATTACCTGAGCCTCCCCGGACAAACGCTCATCTGTCAGCTCCGACTCTGGCATATTGCTGTTCACGATCCGGTGAAATAGCGACGGGTATTGGCGGTGGAAAAGATCTCGCTTCTCGCGATCAATCTTGGCTCTTTTCGCAATAGTGACATTGCGGATCGTCATCTAGAATCTCCGTCAGACCGATTCTCCCGGTGATGATCTAAATGTCATCTACCTCATCGAAATCATCGAACACCTTTCCTTGTGGCATTATCCGCAAGAGAAGAGTTTAGGGATATAACGTAAGATACTGACTTGTCCGTCGGAATTGATCAGATTCGGTGGACATTATGGACATACGTTCCGAGCCGGGGAAGACCCTGGAATAGGTATATTGACCTGATTATGCCATGGACAAGATTGTACCTTATATGCGCGTTCGTGCATGTAAGATATGTTCTTGACGTGAACGTTCGGCATACCATTCAACCACGAATTCGGCATCATCAAGAGAGTCCTCCTTCTCGGCCCAGCAGAGCTTTCAAACGATGCCGCCCGAAAGCGCGAAGTAAGCATGATCAAGGCGGATGACCTTGTCACTACCACGTACCGCTTCGAACCTTTTCTCAAGCTTCCGTATCATCTCAGCTAGGAGGGGTTGCAAACGTAGGACTCCAGAGCGAGAGAAATATGGTTCAAGCGGCTTACGGCGTCTTCGGTGTAGCGTGTGATCTTCTGTGAGAAAATGCGAGCCTGGAGATTGTCAGCGGATGCCTTGGGACGAATCCTAAATCAGCGCTCACCGTCGAAACCTAGGCCCTGCGCAAAGCTTTGGAAGTTCGTCGTCTCTCTCTTACTCTCTGTGATGTAGATCTTGTTGAACGCGGGGGGAATCTTTGATACACAGGACGTCAGGATTAATCCTGACGATCGGTCCTACGTCGGTCAATTAGATCGACGTAGTCCGGTCCACGGAACGACCCACTTACCGTACTTCTTGTGCATCTTTTCTATTTCGAATATGTATTTGCTCCTTCGCCAATAATTATAGTAGAATTCATAGTAATGAGTTGCGGCAGCGATTTTTGGCCCTGGAAACTTTGCTAGCGGCGATAATACCAAACGATACATGACCAGAAAGCAAAGGTAGACGCTAATGAAAGCCAATCTCAGGGACACAATAGAGATGAAATTGCCTCTCGGTAGCATCGACACAAGAGGGGAACCCATGGTCTGCCAACTTTGAATGAGTTTCAATAGCTTAAGGCAGTGCCCGAACGCAGAGACGACATCTGAACTTAAGTGAAGTGGGATATCATGTTTGGCGGCGCAGATCCCGAATAGCTTAGGCGACTATGGGGGTGAGTGGTCACTAGGAACTGGTGGCGAAGCTACAGCCGACTTGAGACGTTGCGTTTTTGCCTTGTTCATGCAAGCCACTGGGTCCTGCCGCCCGTCTGATCTGCACTTCGGACTCCGATGGCGCTTTCGATACTGCACATCGACATTCGCGTCTTTTCATGTGAGCGCCCACTCACTTAGCCTTGAATTATGGGAATCATATGGTATACGACCCGGTCAGTGTCTGGCGGACGCCTTTCGGCACTCGATAACACTTACATTGCCTTCTTGCCGCCCCAAAGCATCTGGACCAATGATTGCGGGGGAACTAAAATAACTAAGATTCCGACTAGCCTCAGCTCTACGAAGTTTCTATACTGCCGCGAGGTGCCATTCACTGGTAGCCGACGGTCTGACTTCCACACCATGCTACAAATTCTTTTGCCACCCCAGTCCCTCCATCATTCTTCGATGCCAGTGCTGCGACAAGATCTGGCCTTGGTCGAGGATGGATTCGGCCCCATGGAATAATGTAACTCCCCCCGTGCTTGATACTCAAATCCGGCGAAAGAGCAGCCCATAGCTGAGTGTATGCTCCGAACTTAGCCTTGTACAGTAATGGGGATACTACTAAAGTTACAATCTTCGGCAAGTGGCGAGTCAAGGCAGTCTTAAGATTTCCAGGGTTGACGGTGATACTGAGAATGCCATCGCTGCTGACCTGGGATGCTAGTTCGCTTGCGAGGTACCAATTGCCGGTCTTGCTGACCACGTAGTTCTCTTGCTGATTCTTCGTGATCATGTTGGCCATATCGATACCGTTCTTTCGGACGCCTAGGTCGACAGCGATGGAGGAGACCCATACCACGCGAACCGCAGCGGAAGAAGTATCCTTTGCAGTCTGCATTAGTGTCGGTAGAAGTAGTTGTGTAAGAAGATAAGGCCCTAAGCAATTGGTTGCCAGTTGAAGTTCGTGACCCTGTGCCGATACAGAACCCAGTGGAGGGTTTGAGACACCGGCATTGTTGAACAAGACGTCAAGCCTGGATTCAGACGCCGTAAATCGTTCAACTGCCGGCTTGATGGTGGAAAGATCGTCAAGTGAGATGGGAAGAAACCGGAGCTCTCCTGTAGTAGTACCTGAGCCCACCTTGATGTCTTGGATCGCTTTGATTGCAGCTTCCTCGGAGCGGCCAGCCAGGTAGACTTTGCCACCGGCGTGGAAGAGAATCCTACAAAGTTCCAACCCAATTCCGGACGTGCCTCCCGTGACGATGAACACTTTCCCATTCTGGCTCGGAATGTTGGCTTCGGTGAGAGGAGGGGAGGGTGGAAAGAACTGAGAGAAAGTAACGCCCATGTTTGTGTGGCCGCTCGCGATGATACCGGGAATGCAGCACGCGACTTTTGGTAGCCCACCGTTTGCGCTGTGAATGTGATGTTTCCGCAGTGTGCCGTGGGTTCACTTCTACCCCAAACGGCTTTGCCCATCAGAGGGATGAGAAGGGACGTGGCAGGAAGCGTTTTGGGGGCGAGAAAAAGAAGGCGCAGCTGCACCACCTTCCTGCCCCACTTTCCCCTTAGCGGACCCCCCTGCGCCATATGTAGTACAGCAACAAGTATTGAAATTAAAGTACAGAAGTGGCCCCGCTCGTCCTGGGGTGTCGGCGTATGCCTGTCACTTCCGCCAATTTTTTTCAGCTCTACCTCGCCGAGGGTCTGCTCCAGGTGATATCGCGGGCAATAGATGCTCCACACCAGATTGCCACTGATGCTGTACAAAAGAGCTTCGACATACTTTCGGAGGTGCAAGGATATCCCCTCGTCCAGCCTGGTCTCTTCAACCACGCGTGTGGCATCCCTGACGCTATGTTTGATCTTCAGCCTGCAAAGTCGCTTAGCCGCTTGCTCTGTGACGGAGTGCTCGTGCATGAGGACCCAGATAGTGTTGACGACATCTGGTTGACCCAGATTCGCGGCTTCCTCGCGTTCCTTCTCCCAAGAATACAAATCGTTCGTTAGCACTAGCGCCTCCCATGACGGTCTGCTGAGCTTTTTGCATAAATCCATTTCTTCTTTAGGGATTGTGATACCCATTGCGAATGTGACAAGCCCAAACCAAAATCTGCGATATCGTAAATGAAGAGATAAATGCAAGGCTCGCGGGCGCACTGACGGTTCACCAGCGTCGTTGATGCGATAAGGCAGATAGTGATCAAGACCAGTGAAAGGTTCAGATCGTTGCCGACTAGAGACAACGTGCACAAACTTCTGCCACGCTTTCATAGTCGTGATCGCTCGCTCCTCATCGATCATAGACATTTCCTTGAATATCTGACCCTGGATCTTCTTCGCACCGTTCAGTCGGTATGTTCCGCTGAGTTGATCTATTGAAGTGATATTGTGGGAAAACTCTTCGAGGATCTCATCCCGATCAACGGAGTCCTGGTTCGATTAGTCCATATCGAAATGCAAACACTATCGTCCCGAGTTGAAGATATGAACTTACGAGTTCTCCACTTAGATGCTCGGTAATCACGTCTACATATGGTATCAGGCGTGTTTCTAGAAGCTTTAGTCGCTGATACTTCACTTACCATCGTAGATGAAGGCATATTCATTTGCATACGAGATAATCTCAAGACGTTCTGGCAGTGCCTCCGGAATCGATACCCGAACGAAGCTGAACGGAGTGCCTAGGATTCCTTTGAAATTGGCGACTGGACTAACGTGCTCTGACCAGTCTTTTTGGCATCTCACAGCACCGTTTATCTCTCCGAGGGGATCTCTGTGGATTCGAAGAGGTATTCTACCGCAAAGTCCATCTGTTCTGTAGCTTTCTGGGTCGACTGTGTCTGAGTATTGAAATTCCATTGCGACTGCAAGAATAATGCGATGACACCGTTAGGGTTTACTGTCAACTATGGTACCTAAGATAGCATAATGGTTTTGTATGACTGCTAAAGTCGCATACGTGGTGGGGATGTGTGTAGAACCCTGTGCGTCTATCTCTGCAAGCATTGGGTGGGTCTGCAATGTCTTGCAGGCAAACGTTTGGAGACGGCCACATTGGTAGGTTTGCTTGCAATACTTGCGTCGGAGCCCGAAGCAGGCATGAGAGGGGCTGACTAGAACTGCGGGCCACGGCTCATCCTCACTCCGGATTACCTTGCTATTCAGGCTGCGGTGCCTTCGCCACGAGTTTCTGCCGAACTAACGCATGCTATCGCACTCTTCTCTTCCTCCCGTAGAGTCCGTCCAGCCGTTTTCGGCCTAATCAACGCCTGTCGAACAATTTATGCAACCTTGCGGCGCAGCTTGACCCACAGGGATGACTTGTCCCAGAACACAAACTCCTTCTGGTTGATCCAATCTCGACTCTCATCCTCCAGCTGCAAGTTAAAGTGCCACAAAACCCGAGTCAACACTGACCGGATTTTGAAATAAGCTAAACTAGGATGAGTCAGGATGGTTGCTTTTCGGACCGCAGTATCTGCATAGGATTAGCACAAACCCTTTCCCGAGGCAGCCTCTCGGCCCTAGCGAGAACGGCTGCATTGCATCCTTTTGGTCGTTCGTGCATAAGGTTGGTGCCTCTTCTGGTAGCCAGCGCTCGGGAATGAAGCTCTCCGCAGCGCCAAAGTTAGATGAACTTCGGTTCGCCGACCATTGATGAACGCCTACTGAAGTCTACACCGTGCTCTGCAGTCAGCTCTGCGTCAATTGAGTATGGGCGGGGTACTTTACATTTGCAGGCACGAAGTGTCCGTCGATAGTTGCGCCGCCAGCACCTGTCACACGAGGTAGAGTGGAGGGTATGGAAGGGTAGCAGCGTAACGTCTCCTCGATGACAGCATTCAGAAATGGTAGTGTGTCCGGTGCACTCACTGAGCGAAGAGTGATGTCATCTGCGTTCTTGAATGCCTTGCGAACTTCGGATTGGGCGCGTTGAAGTGCACTCGGATTGCTTAGGAGAAACCAAGTCGCCCCACAAAGCTGCGTCGCCGTTGTTTCAGATCCCGCGGTAAGTAGCACACGCGAATTTCCCAGAATCTCAAGGTGACTGAGGCTGCTCTGGCGATCTTTTCCGCCTTGCAAAATGTATTGCAGGAAATCTTTGCGATCAGTTACGCGGTTAAGACGCTCGTCTACCTTCTTTTGTGTGAAGGCTAGATGCGCGATCCGCTTTTCAGCAAAAGAAGGCTTCAGACGCTGGAGGAACTGGAAGAAGAGACCCACTACGGGATAAGCCATGGCAAAACGGATCATGCCGAGAAACTTGATGCCTTCGAAGAAGTTCCTCATCCAGGCATGATATTCACCATTTTCGAGAGCCCCAAAGGGCTCGCCGAGCGCAAGGTCGCTAATGACATCGAAGGCAAGAAAATTGTATTGAGACATCAGGTCAACGCGACCGTGTGCCGGACCATCAATCTTTTCGTCGAGCTTTTGAACCAAGAGATTAAAGTAGTGGCTTAGAAGGGGTTCCTGCTCTAGCAATGCAGTGTCGCTGAATGCCGGGGCGTGGAGTTTCCGAATGCGCGCATGTTCTTTCTGGTCAGCATTCACGATCTGAATAGCAGGGCCCTTGATGTAGTAGCTTGGATCCTTGGCCAGTTCAGTCCGGTCCTTCTTCAGGCCATATATGTCTTGCCAGGCTCGGGCAGTGTTGAAGGACAGCGTGTTGGGCGCGACTCTGACCACATGACCATATCGATCATGGAGACGCTTGGTGTCTATGTTTCCAGTCCCCTTCAGGTTGGACCAAATGTTGGGGAATTCGAAGGCTGCTCGCACTCGTGGTCCTACACATTCTCAGTTCCAAGGGTAAAGGCGTAGGGAGTATACAAAGTACAAGAGCTACGCCAGGACTTCGTGCAAAAGCGACAACGCAGTGAGGGAACGCAGTGGTGATGGCAAGCCAGAAAGTAGTGATTTCAAAAGCAGGGGGCCGTATGGCTGACAGGGAGATGTATACACACCAGGAAAGCCTGAGAGTGGGTGCGCGTATATGTTGGTGAGCGCGGTCACAAGGCTGACGATGAAGTACTAGTTTTGATCAGCTCTGCCGCTGGATGCCAAAGCATGCGGCAACTCACCGAGCAAAGGAAGCCAAAAGGTATAGCTGCAGCGAGTAAAGTCACTGGACCAGGTACAAAGTTTTGACACATATTCGATGGAGCTTTGTAGGTCACTAATGGGATTGTGTCGGCCCTATGGTATCGCAGTTACTCTTCGGTAAGATACGCAGGTACTTACCGTATTACAACAGTTCGTATACAGAGACAGATAATACATACCCTAATATTAACTTACTGCTAATAACTTAAGGCTATAGAGCTTTATATAAAAGCTTTTATTATAAGATTTTTTAAAGTAAAAGTCTTATAGAGCTATAAACAATTACTAGCTAGTTAAATTATATATATCTATCTAGTATTCTAATTATTTAGCTACTATATAATACTAGTATTTATAGTATAAGTACTATTATATTAACGTATATAAGTACTAGAGTAGATTTTTTCTTTTTAGTAATTTTATAAATAGCTTTTAAAGCTTTCTAGCTTCTCTTTTAGGTAATTTTAAAATATTTTTAAAATTATTAGTAAGCTTTATAAGTCTATTAATTAAAGCGTTACTTAGTAACCTAATTAGTTTTTTTTTAGTACGTATATTTTTAGCTACTATACACATAATACGCTTTTCCTATAGTAAATAAATTTTTAATTACTTATTTACTATCTAGATTTTTCTTTACTTACTATTTTAAAGTTATAGTTATTATTTTTTAGTTTTTTATTAGTTAAAAGAATTATATACCTTTTATACGTAGGTAGGTAACTAAAAAATAGCTTCTTTATACTACTTATTTAACTATTTATTTCTTTACGTTTATCTATAGAAGCTATATTAACTTAGTGTATACTATATCCTTACTTAATATAAAGATAAATAAAAATAGAAATACTATAACTTAGGGCCTATTAAATATAAAATTTTTTAAATTTTACAGCTAGTAGAGTAATAACTTAATTAATAACTTATTAGGCTATAGCAGCGACGATAGTGTACGGGTAGAATTATAAGTAGAACTATAGGTAGAACTATAGTTATTTAGTTATTTAAAAAGTAAAGTCCTACTCTTTATTTAATACTATTTTTAGTTTATAAAAGCTTTTTATAGTTTTTAATATTTATACTCTAAGAGCTGTTTCTATATAAAGATTAAATATATAATATAACTTAGTTTTTTAGCCTTATTACTTCCTCCTATATTAATAATAACTTTTAAAAACTAATTAATTTTATACTAATTTAATCCGCTAAGTACTAAAATAAAACTTTTATATAATTTTTATTCTAAAAATTTATTTTTATTAAATTAACTAAAAATACGTATAGGATTTAGTGGCTAAATACCTATATACTTAAAAGTTTTACTAATTAATTATAGTATAACTAATATTATCTAAGCTTTCTAAAATAGTATAAAAAGTTTTTTTTAATAATTATTAATAGCTTTTAACTCTTATAGAGATAGGCGTTAAGTTTATTAAAATAGGTACCTAAGAGAGGTTTAAATATATAAATATTTAGAACCTGTAGCGAATATATTAAATAAAAAGAAAATATAGTTAAGAGAATCTTATTTTAGTTATAATAGTTAATAAAATTTATAATAATATAAAATCTATAATTATTTAGTATTAAAAGTTAATATATACGTTAAACTTTTTTTAGCTTTCTCCTTTATATAGTAATTAAATATCTATACATTTATTGAGTTCTCGTTGTTGCGTTGTACCGCGGCTTCATGAAGCTCGCGAAGTACGTTAATTAATTAAATATCTATTTAAGTTATTAAAGCTCTATTTTATTATTTAACTATTTAGAAATTAATAAGATAATAAAGACTCTATAAGAATTAACGTTAATTTTTTTTAATTTAGCTTAACTATAGAGTATTAACGTTAAATTAATAAATTAATAATAGATTAATAGTAAATCTATTAGTATATATATATATAATAAGTAGAATCTACTTATAGCTACTATTTTATATAAATTATTATACTTAGTAACTCTTATATAGAGTCTTATTAAAAAAAATTTTTAACCTACTAGTAATACTAAGTAGGAAACCTTTTTTATTTATATTATATATATACTAGAGATCTATGCTATAGTTTATAATTTTTTTTATATAAAAGCTTAAAATAAAGTTTATATTTTACTTTTAAATTAGTATTATAGTCATTACTAACTAGTTTAATTATTTATTATAAGATTAAGGAGTTGCGGTAACGCTTAATAAAATAATTAACTTATTATATAGAAATATTTCTTTTAGTAATAATTAATGTAAAGTTCTAAATTATTTAGTATATAAAAAGTAAATCTTTTTAAGTAAAATAGTATATATATTCTAAAAGCTTAGATTTTTATTATTAGTTAATAATTTAGTAATTTTAGTTAGTAAGTATAAAAGCTTATATAACACGTTAGTACTTATATAATAATATAAAATATATAATACTAAATATTTTTATAATTTTTAAATATATAAAATCTTTCTTTAGTTTTAGTAATTTAATAACTATAATTATAGTTTTAATTAAATTTATAGTAGTAAAATTACGTTACGTTAAAGTTTTAAAAAAATATTATTAGAGTATATATTATCTATTTCTATATTACTAGATTTAAGCTTTATCTAGAACCGAAACTATCGGTGCCTTTAACTACTTTAATTAATATTATAATTTAATAACGCTTTTAAAATACTTATAATTTAAAATTTTAGTTAATTTTTAACTACTTTATAAGTCTATTATATTAAATTTTTATTTTTATACTATTTTACTTTATTTTCTTAGCCGACGCTATTTTATAAACTCTTTATATAAATTTATATTTTATAAAGTAAAATTATTTTATTTACTATTTTTAATTTCTCTTTAATTATTACTGCAGTTGTTTATAGGCTAAAATTAGTAATTTAGAAGATCTTCTTAAGTATATATATTATATATTTTTTTACTATTATATATATTTTCTGCCCCTAGCTATTTTTATTTATAATTTTAGCCTTCCTCTTAAGATCTGCGTTAAAGTATAAAAGGCTCTATACAATTGCTAGAATCTAGCGCGCGACTTGTCGGGTAATACGGACTATCGCAACACGGTACCTCGTCTAGCGCCGCAGGGCGCGCTGCGAGAGCTAGATACCACGGCAGCCTCGTGAGATCAGCCCCTGCGATCCACAACAAGAATTCTTCCCGTAATTCCCTTAGAGCTTTACTCTATGCTGATTCAGATGTTTCCATTCCTTGGATTCTGATGGTAAACTCGTGTCGGAGTCTGTTGTTCACGAAACGCACCTTCGTCGCCATCCCTCCATCCCGCCGCCTGTGTCACCTTTCATATCCGTAGCGAACCGAGCCTCTCGGTGCGACCACACCCTTTGGATGCACTTTATCCATTCACCTAACGCACGGGGCAGCCTGCACCAGGGACAAGCTGACCCGAGGACAAGCAACACTGGTGTAGCCACACTTCGGGGTCTGTATCTGTCGATCATTACTAACTCGAGCTGTATAGACGTGGCCCCAGCAGCTTTGCCCTATCAAATGCAATTATGGCGGATTCCCAACACAAACGCCGTAACCCCTGACAGTCCTTGCGATGGGGGACGCTCGTTATTGGAAGGCATTGTCCTTGTCCCTGACCTTGCAGTGAGCCTTAATGACGCATACACAGGCGGCAAGAAAACGCAGCCTTACGGCCCGCGCTTACCCTTGTTTTCGACCCCGAGTTTTGGTGGTGCGAGCACGTTTCAATGTTGGGCAGTGCAGAGCAATCTGGGCCTCTCCATGGAAAAAGCCTGCTGTATGTCGCCCTCTTACTTGACAGCGATCACCTCACCGAGCAATAACTTTCCAGTGACCCTTTTCAGAGTTGGCGACGCATAAGAGAAGACCATATTAACAAACGACAAGTCCATGCCTCATCCTTTGTTCATCCGGGCGAGCGCACACTGTGGCGTGCATCCTCCTCCTCCTGGAATTACGCCAGATTGTGAACAACCTACGACCCGAACTGCAAGCAATGTTGCCCTTCATACGACCATGATCGTGTTTGCGACAGCGAGCTTGATTATCCGCTTATATACAAGATCTCGCATTATACGCAGTGTTGAGTTGGATGACTGTGAGTACTTCGCGGATTTGGATACTTACCCGACATTGACTCTGGCAGACCTATGCGTTTTGGGCTATGTATGCTATACCTATCGTAGGGTTGGGCAGGAAGTTACTTACAGATATGCAAGGCATTTCTCGTTGCGTACAGCGGCACGCTGCTTGCCTGTGAGCGCACCACCGAAAGATGTACGCATTATCACACACTGACCAAACTCATAGGCGGAAAAGTCTACTTAGGTCATCATATCTGGGATATTCCCGAAGCCGACTTCATTTACGGCTATAAGGGAAGCGCCATTCCTGTGATTGACTTCAGACCGTTATCTGACAGCCATCAGCTTGAAGTGATTTCACTATGGATATATTGCTTCGTCTCACCGACGCTCAAGCTTGCGGTTCTTTGGTTGTACCGCCGTATCTTCGGTCCGCAGACCCGTGTCAACTACATCATCAACGGCGGCATTATCTTCATCATCGTCTCGTACACCCCGCTCTTCTTCATTTCGCTTTTGACCTGCATGCCCTTTGAGCGGCGTTGGAGTCCATTTGTGACGGGAAACTGTCTTCCAAGTAGTGTCACAACATATTTGTCAGGCGCGATCAATGTACTGACAGATGCATTTGTTGTTCTTCTCCCACTCGCCACATTCTCAAAATGAATATGGCCCGCTCCCAAAAATTCAGGGCCATTGCAGTGTTTGCCCTTGGTTTCATGTATGACATACGCCCCCGATCCTTCTCATATAGGGGTGCAATTCGACTGACAAGCTGAATAGAGTCCTTGCTCTCAGTATCACTCGGTTAGCTAAGACACCTATGGTATTCACCGAGAAAGACCCGACTTGGGAGCTTTCGAACTTCGCGATCTACTCGTAAGCTCATACCCCTGCATCTTGACTAACACACTACTAAACCTACTCAACAGGATTCTCGAGCTCTACTTTGGCCTGATGTGCGCGTGCTTCATAGTTTCTCCATCGTTCCTCGATCGATTTGGTCCCCCGGTAGTTCGACGCATCCGCTCATATACATCTATCCTGAGTCTGCGTTCCACATCGCGCTCCAACACTTCGGCCAAGCCCCAGGAAGGTGACATAATGGACCAGAGTAAGAAGGCCACCGAGATCACAATGACTTCCTTTGGCGATATCAGCCCGCCGGGCGCACCTACGAAAAGGGTGCCGACTCCTTCACTTCAGTTCCAGACGATGTATCAGGTTTAAGTTGGAGTATCTGTGTACGAGGTATCGGTAAATTAAATATTAGGAAAAAAAATTTAATCTATAGTTTATTAACCAAAAGTTAAAGTGTACAATGCTTAACTATTATATAAAAAGAGGTAAAGTGTAGCATTGAGACACTAGTCTAAAAAAAGTATAAGCTAAAAAAAAAAGTTATTCTCCTATATATAATTAAAAAAATATTTTTATTTTAATTAAACTTAAATTTATAACTATAGTATATAGTGTAATATATAACTTAGTATACTAAAGTTTAGTATACTATAGGGCTATAATTACTTTTACTTTTTTTTTAGGTTAAGTACTATAGTATTTATAATACTAATATACTTTTACTTAATTATATTATTAAAATTATTATATTATAGAATATAGTATATTAATATAAATATTAGTATAGTATTTATTCTTAGTAGCTTATAAGATATAGTTAACTAATATTTATTATAAGTATACTAATACTAATTCTATATATTATAATTACTTTAAAAAATTAAAATTATAACTAAGTCTTATATATCTATTTATAAGAGTATATTTAATAATAATCTTTATATATAAGTAATAGAGATGGCTAAAAGGATTTATTAAGTATATAAGTATATATAAGTCCCTTCCTTAGGGTTATTACCGTAACGTTACGTAATTCTAAACTAGCTATTTAAACTTCTACTATATTACGTAATTAACTAACTCTTAATAAACTTTTTATGTAGTAATTATAATAACTTTTTACTAATACTAATAACCTACAACTTTTTTAAATAGATAATAATTAAAATATTAAAATAATACTATACTTTTTATAAAATTCTTTGGTCCTTTTAAAATAACTACTAACTTTTTTAATAATTCTATATAACTGTCTTATAGTGTTATAGCGTACTCTTTTACTATTACTATTTATTTTAAAGCTCTACTCTTATACGTATATATATCCCCGTATCTAAATAATTTTAACTACTTTAATAAGCTTCTTTTACTAGAGCTTTACTTCTTTTACTACTTTAAAAAAGTTTTTTTTATTAAAGTATTACTACTACTACTACTATTACTACTACTATTATTACTGTTCTGTACCTTACATAAAAAAATATAACTCTTTTTTTATTATTTTTTTTTATAAATTTTACTATATTTTTATACAAATAAAATTAAATTTTGTAGTCTTTATAGGTATTATTAACATTAAAGATAGTATTCTACTTAAATAAAAAAAGGTGTATTGGAATTAAATTAGAATTAAAAATAATATTAGCTAAAGAATTTTTTAGTTTATTAAATAAACTAGCTAGTTATACTACGTAAAAGTAGAAGTTAAAATAGTCCTTAATATAATTTAGTTAGTTATTACTATTAATAAAAGCCTATACTATATATAATAAATTATTTAGCTTAATAGTTAAATACTAGAACGCTAATATTATAAATATAATAATAAAAGATTTTAAACTTTATATATATATATAGTATTTATAAAAAGGAGAAATAGCTACTACGTTTACTACCCCAAATACGCTATATATAACCTATAGTTCTATTTTACTTAAAATAATAACCTATAGATATTTTATTATTATTTTATAATTATTACTCTACTGTTATTATTATTACTACCTAATAAGTTATTTATTAAATTATTACTCTACTAGCTGTAATAGAATTTAAAAAAATCTATATTTAATAGGCCCTAATTATAGCGTCTTTTATTTTTATTTACTTTTATATTAAGTAAGGATATAGTATATACTAAGTTAATACAGCTCCTACGGATAAACGTAAAAAAGTAAGTATATATAAGAGCCTTTAATATATTAAAAAAAAGAAATACTATAATACTATCTACTACCTACTTACTAAAGATAAGAAAAAAAAATAAGTATAAAATAGTACTAATAGTAAAGGAAGGTATTAAGCTCTATATACTAGTATAATACGTCTAAATATAGTATATTATAAATAATAACTAATATTATTATACTAGCTTTTTTATATTATATAGTTATACTACTATTAAAATAATAGTTACTATTTTAGTCTTAAATTTAATATAATTAAAATTATTTTAATTATATAATATTATTAGATATTTCTACTTTTATTTATAAATATATTTTAGGTTAGTATTAATAATAAAATTCTTAAAAATTTTAAAAATTTTAAAGTTCTTTACTATCGCCATTACGTAAAAGGATTAGTAATAATTACTATTATTATACTAGTACTAGTACTAGTATAGATATAGTATATATTTATCTATTTCTATTTTAAAATTATAATTTATAGTTATTATACTTACTAATTTTCTTATACTATTTAAATATTTAAATAGACTAAGACTTACTATAGTACTCTAGAGCTTTTTAAGAATTTTTAGTAAAAGAATTATTAATACAAAAATAAATTTAATTACGTAGAAAATACTATAGGTATTACTTTAAAAAGTTATTTATCCATATTATAATAAAGTATATATAGTAATATTTATAAAAAAATCTAAAATAATTATTTAATATAGTAAACTATTCTATTATACATTTTTATATTATATATATAGTAGTAGTAATACTAATATATATTAGTATTCTATAATATAACAGTAGGTGGGGTAGCACAGTAGGTAAGTACCTAAAAATATTTTAGATTTACAAAATTCTTTAAATTTTTATTATTATTTCTTATATTAGGAGTTTAATTTTTCTTATTACTATAGCGTTTTTTAAACGCGCCTACTTTATATAGTAAATATAAAATTTTTTAAAAGTATAGGATACTACTAAGAAATTAATATAAGGCTATAAGAAACTAAAATTCCTATATTAAATACGTTATATTTATAGGCATTTTTACTATTTTAGATTAGATTAGATAAAAATCTATCCCTAAATAGGTTTAGCGGAGCGGACTGAGCCTAATTAGGTTTATAATAGATTAGTAATTTAATATAACCTAATTTAGTAATAATAGAATTAAAATAAAATAAAAGAGAGAGACGTTTATAACGACTTTAAAAAAAGGGGTATATAATTATTTCCTAATTAGGTAGGTATACTAAAAATTAGCGTCTATTTTAAAAAAAAATATTATAATAATAATATTACCTATTAAGTTACGTATAAAATTTTAGTAATTATATAAAGCTTTTTATACTTTAACGTAAATCTTAAAAGAAAGACTAAAATTATAAATAAAAACGGTTAATAGTAAAAGAAATATATAGTAGTAAAAAAATATATAGTATATATATATAAAATTTAAATTATAAATTTCATGTTATAGATAGCTATAGTAATAATTAAAAAAAAATTAAATATAGTAAATAAAATAATTTTATTATAAAAAGTATAGATCTATAAATAGAGTATATAGAGTAGTATTAGCTAAGAAAATAAAATAAAATATTTTAAACATAAAAATCTGATATAATAGACTTATTAAATAGTTAAAAATAAATTAAAATTCTAAATTATAAGTATTTTAAAAACGTAGTTAGGTCGTAATATTAGTTAAAATAATTAAGGATACTAGCACTTTTAGTTCTAAATAGAGCTTAAATCTAATAAATAAAAGTTATTACTATTATATTTCTTTTTTTATAAATAGACATCGCGTACTAGATTAAAAAATAATACTTATTTATATATTACTATTTCGACTTATTATAACAATAAACTATTTTTAATAATATATTAATATATAACTCTATACTATTTATCTTCTTTTAATATATTTAAAATATTATAATACCGTTTTATATAAACTCTTAAAATTATTCATAGTTATTTTTTTTAAAAAAAAAATAAGTACTATGCTAAAAGCGTAGCTTTATTTAAAAAAAATATTATAATAGTTACTAATTAAGTTTAATATATAATAAATTAATATATAAATTATATAATCTAACTTTTTTAATATATTAAATATAAAAATATATATATACTCCTTTTTATTTAAAACCCCTTTTAGTTGTCCCGAACTACTATAGCTATACTATTTATTTAATTAGTATATAAATATATATATAATTTATATATATAAAATAATTATATTTATTCTATTAATTTAAGTTTATAAAAATATTGTATAGTAAAATTTTTTACTATATTTATATTTCTAAATTAAAATTTAGGTATACTTATTATTATATTTTAATTAATTTTAGTTTATAATATCATTGTATAATTTTAATATAATATTATATTAAATTTAGTAATTTTTACTAATATAATTGTCTCGTGCATATGTTATTATCACGGCCTAGAGAGGAGCTCTATAGTATACAAACAAGTTATACGCCTCCCGCTCATGCGCTTAAGTGACATGGCAGCGTGCAAGACACTTATCCACAACCTTCGCGATGTGCAGCGGAGTAACAGCCCTCACACTTTCAAAATCCCCCGCATCAACCCTCTTCCTCATCCCAGCGCCCACTGTGACGTTCTCCGGCAGCGGATCCATCAATACCGGCGTGCTTCCTGCATCGTCACTCGTGAGCGCCGCGTAAATCGTAGCAGGCCTACAATCCGGGCTGTTGTTAAGCTGATAATGAATGCTTCCCTTGGGAAACAACGTTCCCTTGTTCTTCGTGAGTTTCCCGGTAACCTCTGGGTTGGGAGACAGGTCCTTGAAAAGCCCAAGCTCGAGCTTCGTACCGAAGTCCACCTCACCCTCGGTGACGACGAAGAACTCGTTTGCGCGTGGGTGTACGTGGGGTAGGAAGATGCCGCAGGGGCCCAGCTTGCCCATGATCATGGATACGCCGCTGTTGATGAGGTAGGGAAACGTTTCGAGATTGGCGCTGCTGAAGTCGCCGCCTTGGCCGCCGGGTATGGGGTCGCCGTTCTGCTCGAAGTCCCAGATTGTGGCATTCGTGAGCTTATCACCTTCGAGGAGCTTGTTTCCCGATTCGTCGGTAAGCAGCTTCTGGTACCGCTTGATTTGGGTGGGAGTGGTGATCAGTTGGCCGATAAGTGCGGTATTGTCAGTCGGAGCATTGCCCATGGGAGTTGGGAAGGCGTGGATGGTGCCGATGGCTAGAGCCGCAGTAAGGGCTTTCGAAATTGTGGAATGCATCGTAGTCTTGTGGTATGACTAGATTGACATGCAGTGGAGAGTGGATGTGGATGATGTGGATTCGAGGTTGTCGAAAGGCGGCTCTTGTGTGATGATGGTTCTTGCTTGACTCGCCGTCCACCTCCCTTATATACTTCGCTGTTGTCCAAGCTTACAATTTGCACTGTTAAGAAACATTTGAAATCATGGAATGGAGCTACAGGGGTATCCGCACGGTCCAATATGATTGTGTGGTCCTAGCATCATCAAGCTATGATTCTTTTGAGGCTGAGGACTAACCGACACCAAGCATGATTACACACGTTCAGCATGACCGCAGAATTTGTTGTAGAGACTTCGATTGACCAATGCCCGGATGCGATTCTCTGTACGCGAAGCTTGGCGAGTGTATTTACGAGCAGAAGGGAATCGATGCTGGCACGTGATCTCATCAAAGCCCCGGGGCATACCGAAAGAAGACAAGCGAACGGATTTGACCTTGAAGTCAAATGAATTGTGGAGGGGTTGATGCAAGAAGCTACGCGAAAAGCCACAATGCTGGAACCTAAAAAGGGCGGAGTGCTTTTTCTAGGGCCGTGCTTCTATCAAGCTGACCTTGGCGATATTAACTTTGTGCCATAAGTCTGCCTGACCGAGATGAAATTTGTAAGTGTAATCCCATGGTCATGTGACAAAAAAGCATGTCAGAATGCTATTGGTGAGCTCGCGTTACCTATTGGGGCCGTTAGCAGTAGTAGTCACCGCTAGTTTCCGACGCCGGAAGGCCGTGGAACTGGACTCGAGATGGTTCTACATTGGTAACATGCGCACGAGTGGTCCGATGCCATTATGTGACCAAGGTACCAATTCTGACGGCAAGAAGCGCAATATGAGAGCAAGTTGTTGGTACCTTCTTGCCATTCACAATGTTTTCGCATGACGTAATCCCTGGCTAGTCTCTAAACGCCTAGCGCGAATCGGACTCCGATTACGCATCGCAAACATCTGGACTCAGTTCACTTTTACAGCAGCACAAACATGTCTTTCGAGGATGCGGTGAGGCCATCCCAACCCTCTCGCTACGGTAGCGAAGACACGAGTCTGACGACCCCACGCGAGCTGAAAGGCTGGTATTCTTACGCGATTGCGGCCGAGGTCTTTGCTGTTGTTGGCGTTGGTACGTGCGCTCACACCCCCATTCGCTCTATAACTCTCCCTTGGCGTCATTAATTTGAGTCGCTTTTGACCGGTTGACAGGATTATTCCTGCCAGTAACACTTGAACAGCTTCCCAGAGAACGAGGTGTTCTTTTCTCGGACAGATCGAAACCGTGTGTGGACCCACCCGGATCCGGAAGTGCCGGCAGGTTTCGTGCAAGAGCGGACGATGGTGATGAGCAATGCATTGTACGATTTATGGGTTGCGACGTTACGACAACATCTTTTGCTATGTATACCACTTCTGCTGCGGTTCTCGTTCAAGCGATCACGTTGATATGCTTTAGTTCCTTCGCAGATTACGGTTAGATTTCGGTGCCCTGCGTCGTTTGGTTCTCGACGCTAATCACGTCCAGGTCCGTATCGCAAGAAACTTCTACTTACGTTTGCATATACCGGCGCAACGGTCTGTTCCTTGTTCATATTCATCACGTCTAGCGTATACTTTCTCGCACCGTTTCTTGTCATCATCGGCGTAACATGTTTGGGCAGTGGATTCAGCCTCCTGAACGCTTTTCTTCCACTTCTCGTCTCAAACCATCCGTCCAATCGCAACCCTTCTCCATTAGAAGACTCTTTGGACTACGAACTCGACACTCTACATCCCGAACCTGCAGGTTCAAGGTATCGACCTGAACTTAACAAGCTCACCGAGGACCTGGAGCGCTCGTCCAGGATCTCCTCGAAGGGCGTTGGTTTGGGGTATGCCTCCGCCGTCGGCTTCCAAATCTTCAGCGTCGGTGTTATCATTGCCTTCGACAAGCTTGGCCTGTCAAAAGTTAACCCTACGCTTCCCATCCGCGTTATCCTTTTCTTAGTTGGGATATGGTGGGCCGTCTTCGCTACACCTACTCTCCTCTGGCTGCGTCCACGGCCAGGTCCACCGCTCCCTACGCAATCAAAACACGGCGCCATCTCCACGCTTCGGAATAGGCCCATCCTTTTCTACATCCTCTTCTCGATACGCTCTTTCTGGAATACATTGAGACGCGCTTTCCACCTCCGACAAATCCTGATATTCTTAGTGGCATGGTTTCTACTCTCCGACGCTGTAGCAACCATCTCCGGTACCGCCATCCTTTTCGCCCGCACAGAACTGCACATGGGTACCATCCCGCTGGTCTTCCTGTCCCTTACGTCTATCGGCTTCAGCATGGTCGGTGCATTCTCATGGCCTCGCATTGCCGCGCGATTTTCCTTGTCCCCGAAAACAGTACTGATAGCATGTATCGTCGGCATGGAAATTATCCCGGTGTACGGTCTCCTCGGCTACATCCCTTTCATCAAACGTCTTGGAGTAGGCGGTATCCAGAAACCCTTTGAAATCTACCCAGTCGGCATCCTCCACGGACTAGTGATGGGAGGTATTTCTTCCTACGCTCGCAGCGTGTACGTGCCACTCATACCCGAAGGTAGCGAAGCCGCCTTCTTTGCATTATACGCGGTAACGGATAAGGGCAGTAGTGCCGTCGGGCCCGCCCTCGTCGGATGGATTGTGGATCGTGCGGGCACCATCAGGCCGGCATTTCTGTTCCTAGCTGTGCTCGTGGTTTTACCAGGCCCATTACTTTGGTGGCTGGATGTGGAGAAGGGCAGGGAGGATGCGAGCAGGTTAGCGAACGAGGGTGTTGGGGGAACCAGCGGCGGCTATGCCAGAGTAGGCATGGTTGAAGATAGGGAGGATTGAGCGGTCATGAAGTCAACGCAGAATGAGTTCGGATATGCCAGACGCTGCCACCATAGTATGAGTGACGCGTGGATACCTTCCGTTTCTACGGACGCCATAAGATCGCTGTTTAGACCTGACCACGTGTTTTCCCGTAGGAGGGTTTTTGCTGTGACCACTTACCCACTCTTTCCGAAGACCTACCCGCGCCCTCTCTGCGAATACGTATTTTGCCATCAGCCCTCTTCTTCCAACGCGTAAAGACCCCAACCCATTATCATTATTCAAACTGAGAATCGAGTCAGTCAGTCAGCTAAGACATATCCAGTGTGTGTTCTCCCGGGCCGTTTTGTCACCCCCAGGTAGGCAGTATAGCGGCAGACTGAAACATGTATACTTTGTGACCAGGCTTTATGAGAAACGATGGCCTACTCCATTGCGTCGTATCGAGGAAATACTTTAGGTTCTTGTATTCCTTTTTTGCTCGATACCTGCGGCCCTGCTTGAATAAAACTTATCGCGATTGAATTTTCTCAATTCCGGACATCGGAGGCGTTAAGAACCAGGGCTCCTTTGTGGGGCATCACCGGGATGAACCCGTCCTTGGCGGAAGCAGTCTCGATGCCTGGGCAGTGTAGCCATGTCCTGCGCACCACACCCCGTTCTCCACCCACACTCACCTCGCGCACGAGCTACCTTCCCTCCGAATCTTCTCGTGCAAATATTCGCTAAATCTGCAGAGCAAGCCATGACCATGGTACCCTTCCCCAGCCCTAGAATATAGGACATTCCTGTTGCGAAGGCTCTCGTATAACACATCCCAGACTAACACTGGCACCAAACTTCTGCAAACAACTGCCTTCCTGATGCCAGATCTCCGTTTCCAGCTCTATTGAAGCATTCAGGAACCTGTCTATTACATATTTATCTAAGTAAAGACACAGACCGTTCCGCGGTTAAACAGCGTCCCACCAGCGAAGTCCATGGTCTCGCAGCTGACGGTGCTGTGCTGTTGATTACCAATCCCACAACCATCCCGCACCCCGTAGTAACACATTCCTCGTACATCCGCGTGCGGGAGCGCGGAGCGAGTTCGTGTGCTGCGCAATCGGCGCGTTCGACATATCCAGACGAACACAGCGATATTGACGCCACGCTCGGCTGCGCTGTCGTCTACGTATATACAGCACTTTAGGATGAGGCAGGTCACGTAGCTTGCACATCAGGGCGAGGACGGATTAGATAGTCTGCTAGAATATTGGCGTTTGGGTGGGGAATCGAAATCGGGGTATGGATTATAAGTATATCCTGGGCTGGTACGGATAGATCGGCTACTAAGCATATATCTGCCTATCCGAACGAGGTCAGGGAAAGGCCTTGTGTATCGTCGACGTCGGAGGGCCAGCACCTCGAGAAAGAGTATGGTTTTGCGTCCGTTGCCAACGTGTACGTACTGTATATCCCAGCGTAACATGTCACCTTAAAAAAACAAAAATAAAAATGAGTTCGACAGAACGTGATCACGTTTATGCACTTGTGATCATTATTACGGGCATTATCGGTCCAGAAGAAAAGCTATATCCAGCCTAGCCCCTATTTCGTAGCCAGTCCGCCGCAAGAAAAGTCTCTATCCAGACAGTCCGCCGATTCAGGCCCGAATCACCCCAGCCACGATTTCCAACGCCCGAAAAAAGATCCAGAAAGCCGCTATCCGGACGGTACGGTGCCAAACAGCAGCGCGGTACCCAGGACGCGCAACATACTGCCGGAAAAGAAACGCGCTAGAACGCTGCTATCCTAGCGATGCCAAACGCCCATATATGCAGGGATACGCAAAACCCGTCTCCGTGTGTTGTGTTACTCCCGGATAGCCTTTCCAACGCCCGAATACGTTAAGAAAGCTGATGTCGTAGCGCCGCGCCGCTTCTACTGGTTACTATTCTTGCCCCAGCCCTCCTGCATCGCCCACTCCCATCCGCCCCAGCCATCGTGGTTGCGCGGCCGAACGCAGAACCCCATGCGGCTCTGCACGAGGCGACCCTGGTCCGGCGGGTTCCATGGCGCAGACATCCAGTTGCGACGGTTGCTCGTGCGCAGGATCGAGCTGCCGAGGGCGCCCGGCTCGATGCCGTAGCGCTGGCCGTTCTCCTGGCGCGGACTCAGCGGGCGGGCGTCGGGCGCGAGGCGCGGGTCGTCGCAGCCCTGGAACATCGAGGGTGAAAGCGGAGGCGTGGTCTCGTAGTCGGCTTCGGTGAAGGAGCGCTCGGGCTCGCGGGCAGCGCTGTCGAAGACGGGCGCGTAGGTCTGCGGGTTGTCGTAGCCTTGGTGCGCGGGGATGGCGGTGGGACTCGAGATGCCGACGTTGGCGAGGTAGGCGGCGAGATCGGGGTTCATGTCAGGCGCAGGCGGAGCGGTTGGCTGATGGGGAACCAAGCCTGGGATGGCGGCGGGAGCCTCGCGCTGAGGGGTGTGCCCTTGAAAGCTGGAAATGGCACCGGGAGCGGTCGTTCGATAGGAACCTAAGCCGGGGAGGGTAGCGGAAGTCTCGCGCTGAGCATTGTAACCTTGGAGAGTGCGGTTCACACCAAGGCGGGTCGGTCGATGGAAGCCCCGGCCCGGAAACGCAGCTGGAGCCTCGCGCTGAGCGGTATTTCCTGGAAAGCTGGAGGTGCTACCGGGAGCGGTCATCTGGTACGGATTCAAGCCGGATATGGCAGCGGGGGCCTCGAGCGGAGCGAGTCGCCCTTGAAAACTGGAGCAGTTAGCGGGAGCTTTGTACACGGGGGAATTAGGGTGGACGTACCCAGGCTGCGGCTCGAAGAAGGCGGAGTGCAGCTGAGCAACGGTAGCTTGACGCTGAGCTTGTTGTGACGCAGCGAGCCTATCGAAATCGTAAGTAGAGTTCATTCCAGGACCAGACGCCGGGAAAGGTGGGCCTTGCTGTTGCTGGTGAGTAGTCTGCTGTAGCTGCTGTCGTTGTTCTGCTGCTACGAGATCGGCGAGAGACTCTTGGGCAAACGGTGGGCGGCGTTGTTGTGCCATCTCCTCCTCTTCCTCGCGCCTGAGCTGCTCGGCCCACTCTTGGCGGTTGAAGCCTTCTTGATCAAGGCGCTGTTGGAAGGCTGCGAATGAGGCGGAGTGCGGGGGAGCCGGCATGCGCTCTTGAGCTGGAGAACGTCGCTCGGAGAATCGCTGCTGGAGAC
Organism: Pleoardoris graminearum; assembly: GCA_030770415.1. Classification (NCBI taxonomy): domain Eukaryota; kingdom Fungi; phylum Ascomycota; class Dothideomycetes; order Pleosporales; family Didymosphaeriaceae; genus Pleoardoris; species Pleoardoris graminearum. The sequence goes on from JASEKS010000183.1 coordinate 92,999, forward strand.
CTGTGCGGGCGCGCGTTGGGGTGTGCTGTTCGATCAAGCGCTGGCGGAAGGGGTTCACGTGAGCTTCAATCATATCACGGTCGTGGGGAGAAAGCTGTGCCGCCTCTGCGATCTCGCTGACGTGCTCTTGCGTAGGGCGATCGTGTTGGGACTCAAGGCCTGACGGGGACGCCGAACGGTTGCTCATTGCGGGAGCGGCGGATGAGGTGCGAGCGGCCTTCTTCTTTGGCAGCCTGCTGGCCTCGCCGAGGGTGGGGAAGGCCTCGGTGTCCCCAATGTTAAGCTCTTGTTGCTGGGCAAACCGCGAGCTGCGATTGCGGTTGTTGTGCATAGTGATGGGAAAACGCGGCGGCGGGCGCGTGCGGCTTGGTGAGTCCTCGGGGTACTTGTCGGCCGGCGAGGGCTCCGGCCCGTTGCTCCTTCGCTTGTCGCGAGGAGTGTAGGAGTTTTTGCGGGCGTTTTCTGCCATCGTAAGTGTGGTGTTGATGAGAGGGTGCGGAAAAGGAAAGCAGGCGAGGTGAAAGACGGAGGTTGAGGGTTGCCGGGGGGATTCGAAGGCGTTTGCAGCGTCCGAACAGACTCACCTTGCACCAGCCTTGCCGGTGAAACTGGGTGGTTCGCTGCTTGTCCAAGCAGCTGGTAGTTGATGCCCGTAGGCTGGAAGTTTGGTGCGGTGGGATCCATCCTGTTGAAGGTACGTTAGCTATGTCCCTTCAAAAAAGAAAAACCGCAGCGGAGGGATGAAGAGAAAGGAAAAGGCTAGGGGATTCCCAGCTATATATACTATCGTGCTTCTTCGAACCACAGGTGAAGGCGAACTTACAATTCTCTTTCACCTGCATGCTATCCCACTTCAAAGACATATCCTCCGTCACCCGCAAAACCATACAGGTCATTGACAGCTATCTCGGTGAAGCAGATATCCATCGATGCGAGTCTTGGCCTGCTTGAACTATCTCTAGACACCGTGAATACTGGAGATGCGGTGTAGAGGAAGACCATGAGGTGTGAGGGGCTGTGAAGTGCTGCGGTCTCAAACAGGCCACACTATCCTGAGCAGGTTGACTGGCCGGAGCCGACTCTGGGTATGTGAATGCAAGCTGGGCGATGCAAAGAAAGTATGGGCGTTGTTATATGCTCCGAGGTCTACCACACCAGGCGCTCCCACGGCAGGCAGGCAGTGGCAGTTTCCCTCCTACGTCGCGGCAAACGCTTTACACCGCCGGACCACCAAACAACATCTCTTCGTCCCATCTCTTGCACCCCCTTGTCTCGCACTACCGCAACCTTCGTTCTTAAACATTTTTAGCCGACTAACGGACTCAAAGACACACTGCGCGCCTTCCCGAGGTTCCGTTGTGCAAATTTTGCATCGCTACCACGTTCAGCGCACGTCTGCCGCCCATAAAAACGGTGGCGGACGCCTAAACTATCCTCAGGAAGTGTTTTGGCGGTTGACGTCGCGGACACCGGCGGCCCCATGTCCCAGCAGAATCCTCATCATCGAAAACCAGCGCGATATTGGCACACCGAGCGAATGGCTGCTAAGTGCGGTCATGCGCTGCATCCCTCTATCCCGCGTTCCTTATACTGCTCTGCCTGTACCTTGTCCAACGCCAGAACCAAGCTCGATGCGGCCCGCGAAACGCTGGTGCTCCGGGGCGGCTTGAAGCCGCCCACCGACGCACGCGACCAGGCCTGGCGCAAGGCTCGTTTGTCCTACGACATCGCCGTTCGACAGATGGACAAGGCCCGGAAGAAAGACCAGCTACGACGAGAGCGAGAGCGCGTTTGGGTGAGTGGGATCCCCTTCTGCTGTGTCGCCGGCCTAGCTTCACACTCGGTCCACTTCCACCACGCCGCTGGCCAGGCTCTTGAATGCTTACTGACCAATCGCAGGACGAAAACCACAAACAGACCGACCAAGCAAACAGCAGCGCGGCCTGGGCTTCGGATACTGGTACGGAGTGCCCTGTATGCTTGCCTGAGGCAAACGCGAATACCGAAGAAGAATACCGAACTGTGTTTGACAAGGACATGGCCTGGTGGGAGAGACCTGGCCAGCTAGCGCCAGAGATACCTCCATCACTCCACAACCGTCGCCGAAGCAAGAGGCCCTCCGAACCGAAGCCAGTCAGGCCCAAAGGATCGGCCCGCATGCGAGCGATCATCAGTGAAGGTCGCGCCGAGCATGGTGCCTTTCAAGCCGAATACGAAAAGGCAGATATACGTCGGAGGACCGAGGCCGCCATACGCTCCAAGCTCAATATAACTGACGCCCACCTCGACGAAGCCTGGTGGCAGACACCGCAGCCTTACACCGCTCTGCGGAGAAACTTCTTAAAGAGCTACGAGTCGATGCGCCTCTGGGAATTTAGGCAACGAGGCTGCAAACTTCGCGCTCGTCCGCCCCGCAGCTCGCTCTCCACGGTCGAAAGCATCGAAGACTTTGAGGTCACCGAGGAGACTCTTCAGAGGGGAGAGGAGGAGGAATGGCAGCGGAGAGCTCGAAAAGTCGGAGCCGAGGTTGGGTACTTATACTTCGTCGGCAGAGGAGACAGAGACCTGGCGGAAGAGAAGGCGGATTTCCTCAGGAGTAATCATGAACTGGTGAGGCACAGATGGAGCCTAGCCTTTCCATCGCCTCGGCCACTTCCCGATGCTGAGATGAACGATGCTGAAACAGACATAGGTGCTTATGACGGAGCGGCAGGCGCGTTTCAGGATTGCGATAATTCGGAAATAGCTAGAGGCGACGAGCTCTCCGGGGATGAACTTCTAAACGAGTTCATCGACCTTCAAGCAATGAGGGATGAACCGGAAGACGCAATGAAGGTAGAGGAGGATCATACAGAGACCGAAACGGGCGACATAGCGGATATGGGAATCAATCATAGGTATGATCTCTAGGCGAGGTCTCGCAGCGTCTTATCGCTACGATCAAGGTCTTGATTGAACGATTTAATGAAAAGACACTTCCAAGAGTGACCAGATGCAAAGATTGTGCCCACCTGCATAATGCGTGACAGCTAATGACTCACAAGGGGAAAAAGCAATGATATGATACATATGAATGACATCTACCATATGCGCCCAAGGAGGAGCAATATAATGACGACGGGATAGGACGTTTTGACGGTTGTGGGTGAGAGTGATGGGTCGTCCGGGACTCCCGCGCGGCTGCGCTTGCATCTTTCCCCGAGGAAGTGCCGGCGCATAGCATCATCGCCGCAACTTTCTGACTTTGGGCAACCTCTCAACACTCCCACAATGGGCAAAGGCACCGACAAGCTCTACATCACCCACTCCGAGTGGTCATCGACCGATTCGTTCGCACCATCGCGTGGTGCAAACCCAAACGCGCAATCTTCGTCCGGCCTCTCGTCGACGTTCCGCCGCCTGCCCTACAACTACTGCGCCGTGTCACTGCAGCCCTTTACCGACCCCGTGTGCACGCCGTCTGGCACGATATTCGACCTGACGCATATTCTCACGTGGCTCACGAAACACCCCGACACGTCGCCCATCGATGGAGGCCCGCTCAAGCGCTCCGACCTCATCACGCTGCACTTTACCAAGAACGAGGACGGCGAATATGTTGATCCGGTCACATACAAGGTTTTCACAGACAACACGCACATTGTCGCGATACGGCACGGGCAAGAGGCGAACGTGTTTGCGTGGGACACGGTCGAGAGGCTGAACATCAAGGCGAAGAATTGGAGGGATCTGGTCAGCGACGAGGAGTTTAGTCGCAAAGACATCATCACGCTGCAAGATCCGCAGAACATCGAGAGCAGGGACTTTGGGAAGTACCTGGCCGTGCGCGAGGGCGAGACGGTCGTGCCGGGGCAGGAAAGCAGCGTGAACACGGAGGCGCTGGGCAACGCCGCGAAGATCCTGAAAGCCAAAGAGGCCGTCGCCAAAGCGCGCGCCGACCGCCTCGCAAAGGCCCAAGGCAAAGCCCCGTCCAAGCCTGGCGCTCTCGTCCCCGCGCAGAAGAACGGCACCGCCGCGCCGCCACCCCGGCCAGACAAGAAACCCGCCTACAACGCCGCGGTCTACACGTCCGGCAAGGCTGCCGCGTCCCTCACCTCGACGGGCGTCACCCCGCACACGAGCGGCGAACGCGCCCTCCTCTCCGACGAAGACTACATGCTGCGCCCCAAGCGCGTCAAGCACAAGGGCTACGCGCGCCTATCCACCTCCCTCGGCGACCTCAGCCTCGAGCTGCGCCCCGAGTACGCGCCGCGCGCCGTCTACAACTTCGTCGCGCTCGCCAAGAAGGGGTACTACCGCGACACCGTGTTCCACCGCAACATCCGGGGTTTCATGGTGCAGGGCGGGGACCCGACGGGCACGGGGCGCGGCGGGCAGAGCATCTGGGGGAAGCCGTTCGAAGACGAGTTCGAGGGGCCCGAGCGCCATGACGCGCGGGGCGTGCTGTCCATGGCGAATAAGGGGAAGAACACGAACACCAGCCAGTTCTTCATCACGTACCGCGCGGTGCCGCACCTCGACCGGAAGCACACCGTCTTCGCGCGCGTCGTGGGCGGGCTGGACACGACGCTCGCGGCGATGGAGGCCGCGCCGACGGGCGAGAAGGATAGGCCGGTTGAAGACATTGTTATCCGGGATGTCGTCGTGTTTGTGGATCCGTTTGAGGAATGGAAGAAAGAGAGGGAGGCGAAAGAGGTGCAGGAGAAGGAGGACGAGGAGGTGCGGAGGCAGGGAGGGACCGTGGACGACCGGACGACGTGGACGGGGAAGCGGATCCGGGCGGATGGGGGCGTGGACGAGGGCACCGGGGAGGGGCTGGGCGTGGGCAAGTACTTGTGGGCTGCGAAGCAGGAGATGCCCGAGGAAGATGAGGTTGTGGGCTTCGCGGACGAGGAGGAGCCGCCGCCGCCCAAGAAGAAGACGAGGATCGGCGGTGGGTTTGGGAATTTTGACGCTTGGTGAGGCTGGTTAGGCACGGGCAGAGGGGACGCTTGCGCAACGGTTTGATATGATACCCGGCATATGCACAAGTGCATCTGAGACCCGCCGGCAGGGTGCCATTACGGTCATGGATTACTATATACGAGTGGCCCCGGGCATGTTTTGGCTACATGAGATACGCAAGATGTAGAAGAGGCGATTTGCAAGCGGCGGGGAGATTCTCGAATGAGGAGGCGGGGAAGGCTATGGTGAGGACAGGTGTGGGGGTTATTGGGACGATGGATTGAGGGTGGCGAGATGATGGAAGTGAAGCTTGAAGGATTCGCCCACACGGACTGAAACGAGATATATAGGACTGTAGGCTTGGCCGTCGAGGATGCAGGATTCTGAGGATTTCGGTCATTGTCCTCAGCGACATACAAGCACATACCACCACACAACGATTACACAAAGGGCGCACCGAACGGATACGTAATGGGGCTTGTCGAGGAGGCGTACACGGTACTATTACCATCTAATTGCATCAAGACCGAGGCGCACGCTGTGGGTAGACCTTGGTAGAGTGGGAGTGCAGCGTACAGCGGCGTTACAAGATGGGGATTCTGTGTCGCTATGTGCTCAAGTCGAGGCATCTTGGCGGCCACGACTCTAGAGATGCTCGTGAAACGTCGAAACAATACTCGCAGTTCATGCGGGTCATGGCGACAGGTGGGGAACCTGAGGGTTGTCAAGCTGATGGTGGGGTAGGCCTGGGGTTCACGTGGATAGCGGTGTCCGCGGGCTGCAGAGCAGAGAGCAGTCTCGACTTCGCTTCACCGTCCAAGCATAATCTCAAGGCCGGCAGTGTCGTTGCTTGTGTGACCATGCGCGCTGCTCAGGCAGATTTGAACTGTACATCGCGGTTGTTGCATGTTTGAGAGGTGTGGAGAGATGTATAGTCTGGGGTTGGTTCCGATGTCGCGCCGGTGTGCTTGAGAGACGCTCATTTTGCATGTTGAAGTGTTGGCATCGCACACTTCTCACGATGGCCAGGGTTTGCGTGTATGACTTCTTTACGTTTATCCGTGGGAGCTGTATCGACTTTGTGTACGCTACGTCCTCACTTAACACAGGTGGGTAAAAACAGAGGCGTATAACCACGGCCTATCAAACATAGGAGTTTGCGTGTATTACAGCGGGTGGGATAGTCCACGGCCGAATTGTAGGCGCCGGGATTGACGCTTATCCTGAATATAGCAAGCACTCTGTTCCCTTTTCCGGCGTGTGTTTGAGAAGTCTGTAACAGCGTGGAGACGCTCGTCGTAGGAAGGAGCCAATGACGAGCGTCGAATGCGGGCTGGCCGCACGGACGAGTTTCAGATCCGCCCTCTGCACCTCATGCTTCGAACCATCACCCGGACCATCACCAAACACTCGTCCAACCGCTGTGCATTCTGCTCTTATATCCCCCCGTGTACCCTGCGATGCGCGTCTTAAGAGTTGCTCCTCCGCTCCGGTCGTCCCGCGATGCTCCACCCGTGTACGCTCGCAATGGCATGAGCGACCGACTATCATGAATATCACGGCCTCCCTTTCCTTGGACGTTCGCTTCTCCCTCTTGCGCTGAGCGCCTTTTTCTACCCGGCACAGTCTCTTCCTTGCAGGTCCAGTGTGGACTCGTCTCTTCACCATTCTCTCCTTCCGTCTCACCTCGCTCGTTGCCTTGCAGAGCGTGCGCTTGACTGAAAGTCGTACACAGGTCGTGGAAAATCAATTGGCCAGGACGCATCGCCAACAGCCCGAGTCTCAGCGGGCGACCGTACGAGTGTGCATTTGGACCTCCCTTGAAGTCCAGCGAAGATAGAGTTCACGGCCCGAGAAGCTGTGACAGAAAGTAACATCGAGAAAGAGCCGGATGCCTTGGGTGCGACCATTCCCTTTCTTAATCTGAAAGTTTCTCGGAAGTCTGCTGTCCGCGAACCGAAACGGCACACACCCGCGTCTCACAAGCGACGTCCAGTCACTCCAAACCGCAGCCGTCGCACCACAGCCCATCACGCCAAGTGCACCTAAGAACCGGGTCGCGCAGGCGTCTTCTGCGACCGGTAGCCAGGCACCGCATTGAAAGTTCATCAAAAGCGCGCACTCGATCCCGTTCTTCGACCCACCTGCGGCGTGCACGCCCGCTCTGAAATACTCGCCAGACACCTCACTATGCGTCACACGCTGCTCTGCGCCATCATGGCTCTGGTTCCTACCGGCGTGACAACCGATACCCAACCCGTTTCGCTTTCAAAATTCGTACCACGGATCGAAAACCTGCCTCTGTCATGTCAACAGGCATACAACGCTTCGATAGATGGCTGTACTCGCAACGACTTCCCCCAAAACAGGCCCAGCAACGTCAACACCTGCAGCGCGGACTGCGTCAACGGCCTCATCAAGATTGTGCAACTCGTCAACAAACAATGCTCGACCGTCAATGTGCCCACAGAGTCCATCATTGGGCAGGCGCTGCAGGGAAACCTGATACCCAAGCTGTGCGGAAACATCGTGGTGGTGACTGCACAGCCCAGCTCGGCAGAAGCCGCGTCATCCACTTCGAGCGCGGGCACGGAAACGTCAACCACACAGCAAACGCAGTCATCGAGCACGCAACAAGAACAGGCTTCGAGTTCGCAAATGTCCACTGTCACCGCTCCTTGGATCCCGCCCGCGACGCAGGCGCCGAGCCAGACAACGCAGAGTGCTCCTTCCAGCACCACCCGAGTCATCACGATCGATACACCCCCGCCGCCGCCGTCGTCATCGCCGCTAAGCCAGTCGCCCATCGGCCAAAAGTCTAACCCAGACTCTGGCGGCGGCTCGCCTTTTGACATCGTCCTGTCAGATACGTCGTCGTCCTTGCGCCTTCGCAACGGCGGCGTCCCCATGGCGGCAGTGGTCGGTGTGCTTGCGTCCTTCCTTCTGTTTCTATGATATCCGTTCTACGATACCCACCAGTCGTTTCCTTTTCCCGTTCAGCATTGCGAGGTGTGACGAGCGGCATCATGTTTGTTTGTTTATTTGTTTGGCATAATCCTTTCTTCATTCTTGTACCGTATACCCTGGGTGGCTCGCCGGGAGTTCAGATTGCACGTGGAACGACGGCAGGCGTCGGAGACGTGAGCGTACCTAGTATTGATGCAACTTGCTCCGAGGGCGTCGGAAGCGCACCTAAAGCAGTATTCCGATGTCGTGCAGGAGTGGGGAGTGGCTCGGCACGGTCGATGTAGGTAGTTGAACGATGTAGCATGTTACTACGATGAAGTCTTCACGGCTCCCTTGCAAGATTGCTCCTACCGGCTGCGTCCCAGACTGCCTCGACGCACCGTTCAGCCTTGGATTGACTATCTACGCCGTGCGGCGCAGCACGCCTCCTGTTAACACTCCTGAAGTGGTGCGGCCAAAGTACAGATACCGCTCGCCACGATCGATCCGCTCCCCATGCCGCGCATACCTAACGTACTCATGGTACCTGTTCTGGCGCAACTACCTCGTTGCGTATAGCCGTACACCCGCTTTGCATGGTCCTCGGCAAGCGCATCTCGATTCCCTGGTTGAGAGAGCTGATCGGCGGGTGATTGCACTGAGAGGGTGGGGGGCCAACTCGAGAAGGCGAGTGCACGGGAGATGTGCCGCAGGTCTTTGGGAAGGGTATTGTGCGCGTAGGGATCTATCCCGCGCTGGGGGACGATAAAGGAGAACCTGGGCAAGATTGGACGAGGGAGAGAGAGTAGGCGCTTTTGAGAAGAAGAAAGAGTGACACAATGGTAAGTGGTACGCGCATGGCATGTACGCTCCGCAGCTCGCTTCGTGAAGGTGTATTCCTTACCTTCCAGCCCAGCTCCTGAGCTCAGTTAGCAACGGGTCGCGATTCCGCTACCTAGAAACCGTAGCCTTCCGGGCCGCTCTAGACAATCGTCTTGTTCTGCGCGTATTAGGTTATCAAAATTCTCGAACGGCCTTGGCTCTCAGGACGGGAGCGAGCGGTGGACGTCGTGGTGCAGAGCTTCGGAGCATCGTCTCATGACGGCGGGGTTACGAAGTGGTGGAGAGGCTGCGAGGAAAAACGAGGAGCCAAGGACCTCGTGATGTAGCTTATTCGAGTTTGTTGTGGGGGCGCTGGTGTCTCCGAGAGGGAGAGATATCGCAATGTATTCATGTTTCGTTTCGCGGGACACGACACGGCGGCACACATGTTGATTTTCGTTGGCTTTCTCTCTGGCACCACGCTGATACAGGATTGGATCGACGAAGCGCACGCTCGCTCGCCCTGCTTTGGCAGACAGGTCGGGTCTGCGCGTCGGTGCGGATTGGAAAGTCTGCGTGGTACTTTCGTAGAGCGCTCACCCGTCAATATAAGTCTTTGGGCATGCCTGTGAATGCACTTCTGGTTAAAAACTGGGTTCCTGTACGCAGCACACGCATTGGAAGCTGGGGCAACGATAGTTTGACGGTCGATCCGGGACGCTGATTGAGGCGGCAGCTAGGTCGAACGAAGGAGACGTATTCGCGAGTCCGCGTACAATCTCGTTCATCGCGTGGTCTGAGGGGGTGCGTGGTTGTCTGGGAAGGAGTTCTCTTGAATCGAATTCGTAGGGCGTGGCGGCACGACAGCACCTGTTGTCCCTTTACTAATTGCTGTAAGATATCCTGACGTTTTATTTGGAATTTCGGTCCTATGCTATACTTAGAGCGTTGCTAGCACAGATTCCGACTCTATCAGCGCGACATAACCGCTGATTATGTAAAGATCCGTAAGGATACCTCTGCATACGCCGCAAGCGTACCAACCATGACTACATTCTTCCTCTATAGTCTTTAGGTATTCATGGAAGCCGGATAACATATTTAATCTTATACGTCATCTATTGCAATAAAAGCGCTCCACGCCAAGTTAAGCTGTACCCCTGTTAGCAATTGCTGTAAACATACGTTCTGACGAGACTGATCTACTTTCGGTTGCATCCACCATTCATGCACTCAGCTAATGCTCGCCGTGGATCGCAACTGTTTCGGACATATGTTTGCTCACCCGGTTGTTTCCATACTGTCACGTGACGTTGCGCTCACCTGGCCACCTAGGATCTGGGTATTAGCTTGATTAATCGCGCTGTCGTTTGTGTCCCACCATCCTATCTACCAGCACCTTCCCCTTCAGCCATTTACATCCCCTTCCACCAGTCATTATCCCCACGGCAACAATGTCTGCAAACGGAGGTAGCACGAGGGTCCGCAAGACCAATATGAGTCCCGCAGAGTTTGCCACGCGCATCAGTCAACTTACGAAGAACGTAAAAAGCTTGCAGGAAGAGAACGATGACCTGAGAAAAAAGCTCGCGAGCGCGAACGAGCGTGCAGAGGCCGCAGAAGCTGCACTTGAAACCAGCAATCAGCAGACGCACGACGGAGGAATAACGCTACCCACGACCACGGTCGCGTTTGCTCCGGCAACCGCAGACACCGATACGGAAGCCCGAATTAGAAGCTTAGAACAACAACTCGATGCTGCAAACACGCGAGCGGACAAGGAGGAGGCAGCGCATATCGAGCTGCAAGAGCGATTGCGAGAAGCCGAAGCGGCAGAGAAGGAGGCAAAGGCGGCCTTCTCGAAGGCGGAGGCGAATGGGAAGAATTGGATGCTTGCTCACATGAGCCAGTCCGACGAGCACAAGCGTGTTCTCGAAGACAAGGATCGCAAGATCGAAGACCTGAACCGTCACCTAGTGACGATACGTAACGGGAGGGACGAGGAGATCCAAGGCCTCAAGGATGACATCACCACGCGCGACAAGGAAATGGAAACGATGTCGGTCCGGATCTTCCAGCTCCATCGTGACGGCGAACAGGCGGCGAAGCAGCTTAGGCAGGCCCGTGGTCATGTCGCGCTCTTGCAGAGTCTCCTGACCGCGACGCAGAAGGGGACCAAGCCTGAGATTCGCAAGCGCACCCGCGATGAGGTCGAGGAGACCACCGGGTAAGCGACATAGTTCTTCGTCGTTATTTCATCTAACACTGTCCAGAGCGACCGCATCCGCGTCCGCTGCCCACGACACAGCCGGAGTGCCGCCCGCCACGAAGAAGGCAAAATTCACAGGCGCTAAAAAGGTTGTTCCGTGCACCCAGTGCTTTACCAAAGGCTGGCCGTGCGACAATGGCAACGGGGGACCCTGCCGCAATTGCCAGTTGAGGAAGAAGGCCGATGGCTGCAAGCGCGTCATGTGCAAGAACTTTGACGGCAATACTTGTAAGTAAGCACCATATCGGCGACCGTTCCGTGTACTGACGGATATGTCCCTTGTCTAGGCCAGAACACTGACTGCACTTTCGCGCATGAGCACGACGGCTTCCACCATATGATCAACTACACCGTGCTGAAGGTGAAGCCCCAGGGACCGTCACCTGTTGAGAAAGAAGCAAAGGAGAAGGAGAAGGAGCAGTAGCGGTTGTGGTGCGGATATGTTCTCTTGCAGAAGGCATACGGGCTGTACAGCTCGGGATGCCTTTTGTACTGTCCTGGGATTTTTTTTTTCTTTATTTTTTTTTTCGCTCTAGAAATGCGGTCGGCGGCGGTCTTTCGAGAGCTGCACAACTGGAAACCCGCTATTACGCGTCTATACAGGCTTTTACAGTGAGGTTCCTATGGTATCGTGTTTCAGTGATTCTTCGATGGAGTCGTCACGGCAGAATGATTTTATAATCTTATTAACGGGAAATCCCCCTTAGGTTTAGTAGAGCCCCCTTTTACAGGGTGGTGAAATGGAAAAAGAGTACTCTAAAAATTACCTTTTTTAAAGTTATATAACTTTTTAATTACTTAGCCTAAAAATACGAAAAAATAATACCGTTTTAAAAAGAAAGACTAACTAATTCTATTTATCGTATAGGGGGCTGCTTACTAAGCCATTTAGAGGTAATTAAAAATTAGTAAACTTAGAAATTTTATAAGACTTTACTTTAGACTATTATAACCTTTTTTTAATATATAAAATTACGTAATTCTTATATATATTATAATAGTAGCTATTATATATAAGTAAATAATTCATTTCTATATATTTATATATTATTTATATAATTAATTATAAAAGTTAAATTTTTAAATTTCTTATAATAAACTAGTAAATAATATATTATAAGTATTTAGTAGAGTAGCCTTTAGTTTCTATAATTACCTTATAATAGTTAAGGAGAAATAAAATATAATTATTAATATTTTTTTAAGGTATATTATTTTACTATTTTATAATAGCTCTTTTAAAAGACTCTATACTTTTTAAACTTAATTCTATACCTAAATTAGCCTTTTTATTTTTAATTAGTCTAGATTTTAATAAACTTTATATATTTTTAATAGGATTTAAATCTGGACTATAGGCTAGGTAGGAAAAAAGTTTAATTTTATTATTTTTAAACTAATTTAAAACGTTATTTATTGTATAGATATTAGCGTGATGTTATTCAAATTACTATTCTAAAATATTATTATAATAAAGATTAAAATTATAATATAATATAATAATATATATATATATATAACTATTATTATATTAATAAAAGAAGAAGTGTAAAATAGTTATATTACTTACTACGTTTTATACTTAGTTTAACTATAGAATTAAAGACGTTAGTTATATAGTCCTTTCTAGTGAAAAAGTGTTATTATTAAGTATTTTAATAAATACTAAATTACTTCTACCTATCTAAATAGATTTTATTACGTAGATATTAACATTCCGGTCTATAGAGTAATTAATATAATTAATATTAATAAAATAAAATAATAACTTAATAATATATAATATATTATAAATTATAATATATTAAAAAGTTAAAATAACTTACTTTATAATTAGCTAAACATTAATTCTTTTTTAACTTAATTGTTACCCCTTTTTCTATAATATTCGCTATTAACCTCGCCCCTTTATATTACTAACTTATTAGAACATATTTTTTTTAGTATATTTTAATATTTTTTAGCATTTTTTATATTTATTAAAGGCTGTTTAGTACTTATATTAATAGTATACTTTTTTTTTAAAAAAAAGTTTTATAAAGATTTTTTTTTTATTTAGACAATTTTCTATTAAGAGTCTTTTATTTTCTTTTTTAGGACTTCTAGTTAAGTTTCTATTAATAACTCTTTTATTTCTTATAGTTAACTTTGTTATATCTTCTCTTTTAAATGTTTTTATATTATTATTATTATTTTTAGCTTTAATACGTTAAATAGTATTATAAATAAATTTTTTAGACTTTTTAAACATATATATAATTATAGAAAGAGTAGTATTTACTTTTAAAAGTAAGTTAACTTTAAATATAAGTATTAAAAAGTTTAGCACTATTTTAAGAAAATAAGAGTCTAGGATTATAAAATTAGAAATATATTATAATAAACTATAATATTAATAATATATTACGTAATGAGTAATTATATAAGTATAAATTAAATTTTTATTATTAATATAAATTTAATATTAAATAATATATCTTTATTAAATTATATTTAATATAATCTAGACTAGATCTAAAAGGATATAGTTAAAATTTTAGTTAAATATATTTACTAGTAAAGAAGTTACTAGACTTTAAAATAGGGGTAAAATGAATTTCTATATTTAGGTAGTTTTAATTTATTACTTATACTTACTAAGTAGTAACTAACATTCTTAGTAAAATTACTATACTTTTTTCTCTAAAATGGTATTTTTTATGTATTTTTAGGCCTATAATTTAATTTTATATAAATTTTTAAATATAATACCTTTTTATAGTACTTTTAATTTTATTTTACCCCCCTATATAGTTTAGTAGCTTTATAGTCGTAAATAAGTAGAGGCTTTTAATTAGATTTTATTTTCCTAGCTTATTAGTAGAATAGAAGGACTATAAACTAAACTCTTTTTAAAATTAATTTTTATTATTAGGTAGCTAGGAAACAGAACCTTCCCTAAATTATTTAATAAGAATATTTAAGAACTTATAATAAACTTTTACAAAACTTATTTTTTTAGAGTAAGTAATAATAAAGTTAAAACTAGCTCTTAAGCATTTTATAGTATATTTAATAGAACTTAATATAGTATACGTATTTTATAAAACTATAAGATTATATAGTTTTTAAGGTCCCTATATTATAATATAAAATTATAGAAAGTATATAAGATAAGTACTACTAATTATATAATAGTACGTAACTTTAATAAATCTTAAATCTACTTTTAGTATTTCTAGAGTATAGGGGTTCTAACGCTATTTAGGATAATATAATTAATAGAATATTAGTACCCTTTTATTAGATATAGTATATAGTAGAGTATATAGCTATAAGTCTAGCCTATAGTATATATTTATGTACTAAAATAGGTTTTAAAAGAAAGTCTTTTCCATATTAATACTTTTACGATTTTAGTAACTATTATATATTTTAATAATAGTTACCATTCTTTTACTATATAAGTGAGGATTAAAATAATACTAGTCCTTAAAAAGAAATACCGTGTTAGTTTTAAAAGAGTAAAAAAAATCGTATAATAAAAAAAAAAAAAAATTTAACCCTATTAAAAAGGCTTATAAATTAAATAAAAACTATAGGTATAAAATTATATTGTTTATTCTTAATTTAGAGACTAGATATATATATATATATAAATTTACTAATAATAGAGTATAGATACTATAGGTTAAAAAAATAGTAAGTCTATTTTAATAGCTATAATTTATATACTAAAAGTAATAGAATTAATTTAAATTAGTACTCTAATATTTCTTACTGTAAAATATTAAAAACTTAATTAATAAAAACTTTATAAAAAATAATTTAGAGGATAGCATCGGTCTTAATAGAGACCTAAAGGTTTTATAGTAGGGTAATAAAAAAGTTAATTAATAAAGTTACCTTTTTTAAAATAATACAACCGTTTAATTATAAGTCTAAATATACAAAAAAAAAATAGGGTTTTAAAGAAAAAGATTAGGGAATTTTATTTACTCTATTAGCAGATGCTTAGTAAGTCTTTGGGGGGAAGGGATAAAAAAATTAGTAAATATAAACAATGTTAAAGACTATACTTTAGGAGTTAATAACTTTTTAATTAAGATATAAAATTTGCTAATATTTATATATATTATATTAATAGCTATAATATATTTATATATATATTATTGTTATATATTAATATATTATATATATAATTATATATAAATTTTTATTTTATTTTTAATAATAAACTGGTTATAATAAATTAATAATATTTAGTATAAAAGCTTTTAGCTTCTATAACTACCTTATAATAATTAGGGAGGGATAAAATATAGTTATAAATAAATTTTTAAGATATATTATTTTATTCTTCTATAATAGCTTTTTTAAAAACTTATATACTTTTTAAACTTAATTCTATACTTAAAGTAGCCTTTTCATTTTTATTTAGTCTAGATTTTAAATAACCCTATATATTTTTTATAGGGGCTAAATTAGGGCAATAGGCTGGGTAAGGATAAAGTTTAATTTTATTATTTTTAAGCTAGTTTAAAATGTTTGTTATTTTATAAATAGGGGCATTATCTGTTTTAAATTATTAATCTAAATTAATATTAATATTTTAATTGTATTTATAATATAATATACTATAATATATATAATATTATATTAATAAATAAAGAGGTAAAAAATGTTAATAAAACTTATCCCTTTTTATATTTAGTTTAACTTCGGGTATAAGGACTTTATTAATATTGTCTTTACTACTATAAGAAATTAAACAATTAGGTATTTTAATAAATACTAAATTACTTCTACATTTAAAGTAAATAGTATCCTAAACTTAAAATATTAAATCATAACCTATAAAATAGTTAATATAAATAATATTAAAAAATTAAAACTATAGTAGTTAAATATACAAATAGTAGTATATTTTAATATATTAAAAATTTAAAATAAATTACTTTATACTTAGCTAACGGCTAGTTTATATATAACTCTATTAATACCCCCTTTTTTAATAATACCCCTTTCTAATCTTACTGCATTATATTATTAACTTATTAGAGTATAATCATTTTTTTAAATTTATATATTTTAATCTTTTTTTAAAATTTTCTTTATTAATTATAGGTTTTTTATATTTATATTAATATTATAACCCTTCTGTTTTAAAATCCTTTGTAAAAATCTATTTAATAAATTTAGACTATTTTCCAATAATAGTCTTTTATTTTACTTTTTGGGGTTTTTAATTAAGATTTTATTAATAACACTTATTTCTCTTAAAGTTACCTTAGAAACTCTACCCCTTTTAACTTTATTTATATTATTATTATTTTTTTCTTTGCTTTTAATACGTCGTATAGTATTATAAATACTGTTAGAAGTTCTTTTTAAAATAGAAATAATAGTAGAAATAGGAGTTTTTATATTTAAAAGTAAGTTAACTTTAGATTTAACTTTTGTTAAATTTGGCACTATTTTAAAAAAAAATAGAAGTCTATGTTTATAAAATTAAAAAGATAGTATAATATACTACAATAGTATAATATACTATAATATTATAATATACTATAACATTAATAATATATTACGTAATTAGTAATTATATAAGTATAGACTAAATTTTTTATTACGTTTATCTATAGAAGCTATATTTACTTAGTATACGCTACGTCCTTACTTAATATAAATAGGTTAAAATAGAGGCGCTATAACTAAAGCCTATTTAATATAGAATTTTTAAATTTTATAGTTTATAGCTAGTAGAGTAATAATTTAAACTAATAAATTTATTAGGCCGCGACGGCAATAATAGCGGGATAATAATAGAGTAATAATTATAAAATAGTAATAGAGTAACTATACATTATTATTATCTTAAGTAGAACTATTAGCCGTATACAGCGCGTTTAAAATAATAAGTATAATAATTTCTTTTTCTTTCTATAAATACTATATATATATAAAATTTAAAAAAAAATTTTTAATACTATTATTAAAACTATACCTTTCTTCTTTATTATATTTATAATCTTAACTTTATACTAGCGTCTAATAATTAAACTAGATAACCCCTAGTACTAGCGTATAGTATAGACTTTTACTAATAGTAATAACTAGCTAAGTTACTTTAATAACTATTTTAACTTCTACCTCCGCGCTATACGACCAGCTAGCCTACTTAATAAACAAAAAAAAATTTTAGTTAACGTTTTTAATTCCGATTCAATCCTAATAATACATTTTTTTTTACTTAAAATAGATATAATCTTTAGCCTTAATAATCTTATAAGGATATTAAAGTCTACTTTTAATTATATATTAATATAGTACGCTTTATAGTATAGTAGTATAAAAAAGGTAAAATTTTTTTACTTAAAATAGAGAACAATAATAGTAATAGTAGTAGTAGTAGCTTAATAATAATAAAAAAAAACTTTCTTAAAATAGTAAAGAAAGTAAAGCTCTAATAGAAAAAGCTTATTAAAGTAGTTAAAATTATCTAGGAATATACGTATAAATAAAAGCAGAAGTAAGAGTAGAAGTAAAAGTAAAAGTAAAAATAAAAGTAGAAGTAAAAGTAAAAGTAAAAGTAAAAGTAAAAGTAAAAGTAAAAGTAAAAGTAAAAGTAAAAGTAAAAGTAAAAGTAAAAGTAAAAGTAAAAATAAAATAGGTAAAAGATAATAGAAAAAGGGTATACTATAACGCTGTAAGGCGGTTATATAAGACTATAAGAGGAGTTAATAGTTATTTTAAGAGGACTAGGGGCCCTATAAGAGGTATAGCGTTATTTTAATACTTTAATTACTATTAAAAAGATTATAGGTTATTAGCGCTAGTAAAAGAGTTATTATAGTTATTATATAAAAAGTTTATTAGAATAGGTCGGCGTTAATTATATAATATAGTAGAAGTTTAAATAGCTAGCCTAAAATTATATAACGTTATAGTAATAACTCTAGGAGAGGGAATAGACTAAATTTTTATTACTAATATAATTTTATAATTAAATTACTAGTATACGTCGAAAAATTATTTACGTAACCTAGACTAGACCTAAAAGGATAGAGTTAATATTTTAGTTAAATATATTTACTAAATAAAAAGTTATAGGGCTCTAAAAAAGCGATTAGAAAGTTTCCTATATTTATATAATTTTAATTTATTATTTCTACTTGCTAAGTAGTCCCTAAGAGGATAAATATATTACGATAGTTTTTCTTTTTAAAATAGTATTATTTACGTATTTTTAGGACTATTATTAGATTTTGTATAATTTTTTTAAAAAGGTATTTTTTTATATTTATTTATTTTGTTACCCCCCTATTAAATAAATAATCTCTAGTATATAGTATAGGCTTTTACTAATAGTAATAACTAATTAAATTATATTAAAAACTACTTTAACTTCTATCTTAAGATAGTATAGTAGACTAATCTATTTACTAGCCTAAAGCTTTAATAGTAGTAAAACTACGCGATTTATTCTAATATATTAAAAAGTAACACTATATAATAAAAATAGCTAAAAATAAAAATTCTACTTTCTCTTCTACTACTCTATACTATAGTAATAAAAAAAGAACTAAATTTTTTTTTAACGTCTTTAAATATAGTACTATAAAAAAAATCTATATTTACTTAGATATTAATATTTTATTTTCTTACAGCATATTCTCTTTAATACTTATAATAAAAAATAATAGTAAAATTTTATTAATTTATAAAAGATTAAATATTAGTTATATAAAATCTTAAGTTATTTTCTTCCTTTATAAAAAATAAACTTTTTTTATTAATTTTATTCTCTGTCTATAGAACTAAGAATTATAATTTTAAAAATATAGTAGAAAAATAATTAATAATAATTAAAGACTAGTATATAATATAGCAGATTATAATTAATAAACTAAATATTTAAGTTAATATATTTAATATTAATTTAACTTTTACGGACTTCGTTTTACTAAAAATAAATATAATTCTTAGTTTTAATAATATCTATAAGGACGTTAAAGTCTATTTTAAATTATATAGTAATATAGTAGACTTTATAGTATAATAATATAAAAAAAGTAAGACTCTTTTATTTAAGATAAAAAATAGCGAGGGTAGTAGTAGGACTAGTAGTAATAATAATAATATTGTATTAAAAAAAAAACTTCTTTAAAGGAGTAAAGAAAGTAAAATTTTAATAAAAAAGTCTATTAAAATAATTAAAATTATTCGGGCACGAGAAAATATATATAAGTAAAAGTAAAGTAGGTAGTAAGTAATAGAAAAATAGTATATTATAGTGCTGTAAGATAGTTATATAAGAGCTTACTATTAGAGAGTTAGTAGTTATTTTAAAAGAATTAAAGGGTCCTATAGAAGGTATAGTATTATTTTAATATTTTAAAAACTATTTATTTAAAAAGATTATAGGTTATTAGTATTAGTAAAAAAGTTATTATAGTTATTATATATATATTTATATATGTATATATTAATCGAACAAATAGTGTGGCTGTAGTAGCTTAGGGCGACTAAAAGGGGTTTTAAAAAAGGAGGAGTATATATATACCTTTATACTCAATGTGTCGAAAAATATAGTTATTATATAAGAAGTTTATTAAGAGTTAGTCGATTGCGTAATATAGTAAAAGTTTAAATAATTAGTTTAAATTTACGTAACGTTACGGTAATAATTATTAAAAACGTAATAACTTTATTATTATATAATAAATATTTATTAAAATTTAGGTTACGTAACCTACACTAGGCCTAAAATAGCATAGTTAAAATTTTAGTTAATAATATATACTAATAGAAAAGTTATAGGGACTTAAAAAAGTAGTTAAATAAATTATAATATTTAGGTAATTTTAATTTATTATATATACCTATTTAGTAATAGGTAAAATTTTTATAATAATTTCTCTACTGTTCCCTTTAAAACGGTATATTCTAGGTAGTGTTATACTTAGTATTTAATTTTATATTAATTTTTAAAAACGGTAACTTTTTATATTAACTTTTTTTTATTACTCTCCGTAAAATTATAATAAAATAATTAATACAGAATATTCTATTTTATTTAGTTATATACTAAGCTATTTATTTATATTTTTTGTACTAGCGATCTATTATTCTTTTTTTAGAAATTTTTTTTTATTTACTTTTCTATACTCTCTATAGTATTAAGCTACAGCTTTTTTTTATATACTAGTAACTTTTATTCTACGTTACTCTAATTAGGATTATATATATTTTTTACGTCTTAGACTATTACTAATAATATTTTTATTTATTTATTAAAAAACTATACTATTTTTATACTTAAGCGTTCTATAATTACTAGTATTAGTATTATTATTATCGGTACTCTAATTCCTAGCGCCTTTTTTTTATAATTTACTTTTATTAATTAACTCCTTTATATAGTAGTATAGCTATAGTATTTTTAATTTTTTTTATTTAGTAGCGTCTATAAATAGTAAATTTTTAGCTTTTTTATCTACTTAATTAGTTTTTCCCTACCCATTTTTGGTAATTTATAGTTATAAGTATAAAACTATTTTATTTAAGTATTAACTTTTCTAGATAACCTATAAAGATAAATAGTAATATATTAACTATATTAAATTAGTCTTAACAGAGACCTAGAGGTTTTAGAATTATAATAAGATAATTAATATAGAATATTTTATTCTATTTAGTTATATACTAAGCTATTTATTTTTATTACCCTAGACCTATTAGCTATTATTTTCTTATAGTCCTTATAGCCTAATTTAAAGAATTCCTTAGTATTTAGGCCTTACGTACCTACTACGCTTTTATAATATTATATACCTACAGCTCTATAATATATCTAAAGTTATTTAGCCTATTTTTATATAAAGTCTTTAAGTTACTTTACTACTTTTATATAAAGTCCTTATTTATTTACAAAAGCCCTATAAGTTATTAGTCTTTATAATAGACTCTTTAGGACTGTTACGTACTATCTTACGCCTTAAGTATTTAGTAGGTATTTAAAAGTACTAGTAATACTAGCTTTTTATTTAATTTATAGGGCGTTCTGCCTTATTATCTATACTTTAGTTAAATTTTTAGCCTTTTAGCAACAGCTGCTATAACCGTATACTAATTCTAAGTTAAATTAGGTGTACTATTATATAGTATTATACTAAAAATCGCGTAAGCGCTGCTATTACTTTATACTAGTTATAAAAGGTTGCTTATCTTAATTTTAACTTTTTTATTATTTTTTTTATTTATTTATTTAATATATATCTTTTATAGTATATACCGCAAGAGCCTATAATGTAAGAGCCTATATATATATTACTAATAGGTCGTTTATTTTACAGTTTATTAAATATATAAAAGTTTAGTACTATAGTTAATAAAGCCTATTATTTTATATATTACGCTGCGTACCGTAAATATAATATATTAATATCTTTTCTTTTACAAATGCCTGTTTAGTATTAGTTTATAATAGTAGATACGCTAGTATAAGTTACTATATAAAATAATAAATTATACTAAGCTATAATACTATTAAGTACTATTAAGTAGTTATTACGTGCCTATTTTAGCGTAGTACCTTTCCTAATTAGGCTTAGTATAGTACTTTTAAGAGCCGGTCGTTAGGTCCTATAGTATATATAATACTTTCCTTCCTAATTAGGTAGTTGCTAATAGCAACTTTATTATATAAAAAAAAAAAACTATATTAAATATACTAATTACTTTACCTTTTTTTTATTTAATTTAATTTAAAGGCTTAAAGTATTTAACGTACTTTATATTATAGACTAGAGTAAATTTAGTATATATATTTTATTTAATTTTATTTTTTATCGTGCTAGGAGCGCGTATTTTAGTTATAAATAAATAGTATATTATTATTAATAAATAGTATTTTAGACGCTGCGATATATACTATTATTATAATATATTAATATTTTTTTTCTAAATACCTATTTAGTATTAGTTTATAATAGTAGATATACTAGTATAAATTACTATATATAGTAATAAACTATACTAAGCTATAATACTATTAAGTACTATTAAATAGTTATTATATACTTATTTTAGTACTATTTTTTTTAATTAAACTTAGTATAGTACCTTTAAAAATTAGTAAATAAATTATATAGTATATATAATTTTTTTTTAATTAGGTAGATAATTAAATTTTTCTAGCGTTTTCTTTTTTACTATAGCTAGTAAGCGGTGCTGTTCTACTTAGACGCTTATTACCCTTAGCTTACCTACTACTTAGGCTATTTACCTATTATTTAGTTACGTTATTTTACACTCTACTAATCGCTAATTATGCTTATTTATAAGTTAGATAGACTTTTATAATTCTATTAAGTCTAAATAAGAAGAATACTTAAAAGTAGATTTTAGGCTCTAAAGCGCGTTTTAGAAAAAATAAAATAAAATAATTTTCTAAAACGTAAAAATAGAATAGATCCTTTTACTATACGCCGTTTAGTATTTTATAATATAGCGCTATTTCTTTTATTATAATAGTTTATTTTATACTTTTATACTATAAAAGCACTATTATACTACTAGATTAAGCCGATTTAACTACCTTAACTATTACTATAATATTATTATTTTTTTTAGTAGTATTACTATTAGTTTTAAAACCTTATACTATTTCTTTTTATACTATAACTTTGTGTACTATTAAAATACTATAAAAGATTTTATTTAAAAAGTTTTTAAGTAGACTATCAAGAACGAGAATAAAGAAAAAAAAAGAATATTATTAATACTAAATAAATCCTAAAAAAGCTATAACTAAAGATAATAAATATTATATATAAGTATTAGTACTATATACCTAGTAATTTTTTTATAATATTTTTAAATTAATATTCTTTATTAATATAAATTCTAATACTAGATATAAGAAGTTAAATAAAAAGACTAATTTAAATAATACTATAATATTAAAAAATTTTATAGTAACTATTACTTTTAGAATTATGGGCGACTATAGTAATAAATAATTATATATATAAACTATAGCTTAATACTATAAAAACTTTATTACTAGTTAGAAGCGAGCTGGAATAAAAAAAAGAAGAAGAAGAATAAAAAAAAAGAAAATAAAGGAACTAGTAAAGGTAATAAGCCTAAATGTAATATTATTTATTTTAAATATAAGTATACTATAGCTAACTAGACGGTTTACATTATTAGTTACTAATTATATAATTAGTTTATTAAGTATAAGTTATATAATATCTTTAATCTACTATATAAAAAGTGACTACGGTAATATAGTTTATAAATATTTTTTTATTTAAGAATATAGTAGTAAAGGCCTAATTAGTTTTTACTTTTAAAGCTATAATAAAGAGTTAAAATATAAACTATTACTATAGCCTACGGTTTTAGTATAGTAATAATTAGTAAAAATATAAAATTTATTTACTACCTTAGTACTAGTAGTGGCTTATATTTTTAAGTAAGTTTATTTTAAAATAGTTTATTTAAACTAATAGCGTTAGATTAAAAAATAATTTTTATAGTTTTTTATAATAAGTATAGTAATATAGAATAATTGTTAAAAGTAAGTCAAAAAGGATATAGGCTAGCCTAAAAGTAAAGTAACATCATGAGGATGTGACTAATATAGAATATAGTATATAATTAAAATAAAATATAAAATTAATTCTTCTTATATATAAGTCTAATATTAATTATAAAATAAATTAGAGTACGCGTTATGTAAAAGTATTAAAACTTAGCTATTATTTTATAACCTAATACTTATAATACTAGTTATATATATAGTAAAAAACGTATATAAAAATTATAAGTTAATAGGTAAAGTACTAGTAATAAAACATTTAAAATTAAATAAATAATTTAGTTTTACCAAAACTTAGATATTAAAAACCTAACTTTTTTAAAAAAAAGTAATAAAAAGATAGAGACTATAAGCGTATTTAGTTATTTTTTTAAAAATAGAGATATTATACGGACTACCTTAAACCTTTAATAATATATAATTTTAAAGTAGACGCTTTAACTTTTATTAGTATATATACTATTTTATAGTATTTTATATACTTAACTTATACTATATATAAATAGAATAAATTTATATAACGTAAAAATAAATAAAGTAAATAAAAAGATATAGTAATATATTATAATTATTATATAACTAATAATACTAGAGTCGATAATTAAATAATCCTTTTTAAGAATGAAAAGTATTATATAGATATTATTAACCTTTTTTATATTTTATTTATTACTTAAAATCTAGAATTATAGTAGTTGCTACTAATAAAAAAATAATATAAGCTTAAATAAAGTACTAAGTTTATAAAATTAATATAAAACTTAGGAACCTCTTTTTAAATAATATATTATTAAAAAATAAGCGTAAAGAGCTATAGGCTTAAAAATAAAACCTACTTTTAAAAACGCTTCGTAAGTGTTAGAAAGAATAACTTACTTAATTTATAAGTAAACTAAATATATATATAAAAGAATATTCTCTCCTATAGAGTTATTATTATATTATTACGTAATTTTAAACTAACTATTTAAACTTTTACTATATTACGTTATTAACGTAGACTTATTTTAATACGCTTTTTATATAGTAACTATAACAACTTTTCTACTAGCGCTAATAATCTATAATATTTTTAATAATAATTAAAGTACTAAAGTATTAAAATATAACGTAGTACTTTTTATAGAATTTCTTAATTCTTTTATAATAATTACTAACTTTCTTAATAATAAGCTTCTATATAACTACCTTACAGTGCTGTAATATATTATTTTTCTACTTCCTACTACTTATCTTATTTTTATTTTTATTTATACGCATATCCCTGTGCCTAAATAATTTTAACTATCTTAATAAGCTTTTTTTACTAAAGCTTTATTTCCTTTATGGCTTTAAAAAAGTTTATTATTATTATTAAAATATTACTACTACTACTATTACTAGTACTATTATTATTTTTTATTTTAAAAAAAAGAGTTTTACTATTTTTACGCTACTATATTATAAAGGCTACTATATTACTATATAATTTAAAATAGACTTTAATATCTCTATAAGTATTATTAAAGATAAAGATTATATTTATTTTAAATAAGGAAAGGTGCGTTATTAGAATTAAATTAGAATTAAAGATATTAACTAAAAAATCTAGTGTATTAAGTAAGCCAGCCTACTATACTACGCGAAACTAAAAGTTAGAATTATTTTTAATATAATCTAGCTAGTTATTACTATTAGTAAAAGCCTATACTATACGCTAAGAATTATTTAGTAATTTAACTATTAGATACTAAAACGCTAATATTATAGATATAATAAATATAAAAACTTTAGTTCTAATTATATTAAAAAAATTCTAAACTTTATATATTAATAAAAAGGAGAGAAAGCTACTACGCTTACTATTTTAAATTCGCTATATATAGTCTATAGTTTTATTTATAGTTCTACATAAAATAATAATCTATAAATACTTTATTTTTATTTTATAATTATTATTTTACTATTATTCCGCTATCGTTGCTACTATAGTCTAATAAGTTATTAATATAAGTTATCACTTTATTAGCTATTATAAAATTTTAAAAATTTTATATTTAATAGGTTTTAGTTATAGGGCCTCTATTCTACCTACTTTTATATTAAGTAAGGACGCAGTATATACTAAGTTAATATAGCTCCTATAGATAAACGTAAAGAAATATATAAAAGAATATACTAGCTATTATAAAACTATATTTTAATAAGTATATAAACTTATACTAGTATAAAACTATTTAGTATTTAGTATATTTATTAAGACTACTATACCTAGTAATATTAGTAAAATTATTTTTTAAAATCTAATTAAGCTCTATTTATAAAAAATGGAAGTATTATTTTAATTAAATTTTAAGCTAGATAAATACTACTATCCAAAAATAGACTTTATATAAAAGGTTAATAAGTATATAATCTCTATTATTTTTAAAGTAGCGTTTAACTAAAAGTTTTAATAGTAAACTACCGCTATATAGTAAAAATATATATATAGTTATTATTAAAAGTAGTTTAAAATAAATTACTAGTTTATAAAGTTTTACTTTCTTTATAACATATAGTTTATTAACTAAGAGGAATAAAATACTTATTATAAAACCTATTTAAACCGGTCTAAAATAAATATAACGTAGTATAACCTACTAATTTATATAAAAATACTTACTAATTTAGGATTGTATTTTAACTATTTAGGTGATAAGTTACTATAACCTAAAATATAAATATAGTAGTTTTCTAAAATAACTAAATAATAAGATAATATTAATAATTATAATAAATTGTTGAAACGTTTTAAATTAATAGTATATATACTACGTAAGCTTAAGTATAAAATATTATTTTTATTATTATATTAGCCCTAGTTTTATTTTAAAAATATCTATTATATTAATACTAAAAAAACTTTTAAAAGGTCTAAGCTACTAAGTAAAAAAAAAGCTAAACTAGCTAAATATACTTACGCTAGTAGGAGGCGGCTATAAAAACTAAAATTTAAAAATCTAAATTATAAGTTTATTAATAAAAGTAATATATTGTAAAACTAAATAAAAAAGTTAGTATTTTAGCCTACCTTAGTTAAAACTTTTTTTTTAATTTAAGTATTACCTCTTTAATTCTAAAAATTCTATTAAACTAAAATAAAAAAAAGTATAATATACTACTGTTATTATAGAGTACTGAATTAAAAAATACTTTTAATAACTAGGATTATTTTTTTAATAAGGGCTATAATAAAAATTTTAGATATATTAGTAAAATATACTATCTAATATAGGTATTATTTTTAATAAATCCTATCTCTAACTAATATATAAATAACTTTATATTGTTAGTGATTAAGAAAATTAAAAAAAATAATAAACTTATTAGCGTATATATAAACTTAGCGCTTATACTTATTAAGTATTAAAATACCTTTTTAATAAAATATTATATAGAATCGTCTTTTAAATTTTAAGAGTAAAAAAGTACTTTTACAACCTATTACTAGTCTAAGCTAGCGTCTTCTATATAAAAGAATAAAGATAATAAATATAAAATAAAATAAATTTTAAAGGCCTATATTTATTAAAAAAAGCTTTAGTGCTATATAAAATAAATTAGCTCTAAAGATAACTAGGAATAGTATAATATAGTTAATTTTAAAAATAGCCTATATAAGCTATATAACTTTTATAGAGCTAATCTAATTTAATTTAAATTTTTATAAAGAATAGATTACTAGCTATAGTATTAAAAGGAGGATAGAAATACTTTTAACTATTTAAATAATAATAAACTAATAAATAAATTAGTTAAGTAGAGTAAAAAATTTCACTAAAAAGAAAAATTAGAGATTATAGGGGGGTAAAAAGAAATATATATATTATTTTTAAATTAATATAACTTTGTAATTAGTAAGCCTAAAAATATAAGAAAAATAGAGGTATAAAGAAAAAGACTAGCATAATAGGTTTACTAATTTAGGAACTATTTACTAAAAGATTTAGCAGTAAAAAAAATTAGTAAATATAAAAAACTTTTAGGACCCTACTTTAGAAATAGATAACTTTTTATTTAACGTATAAAATTAGTCTATTTTTATATATATAATAATAGATACTCTATTTTATTACAATACTATACTATTTTATATATTTATATATTATTTATATAATTATATATAAAGTTTACTTTTTTAAATTTTTAATAATAAACTGGTAAATAATAAATTACTAGTACTTAGTATAGTAGCCTTTAGTTTCTATAACTGCCTTATAATGGTTAGGGAGGAATAAAATATAGTTAGTAATAACTTTTTATAATACATTATTCTACTCTTCTATAATAACTCTTTTAAAGGCCTTTATACTTTTTAAACTTAATCCTATACCTAAATTAGCCTTTTTATTATTAATTAGTCTTAATTTGAATTGCCCCTATATATTTTTTATAGGGGCTAAATCAGGACTATAGGCTAGGTAAGGAAAAAGTTTAATTTTATTAGTTTTAAAATAGTTTAAAACCTCCGTAGTATTGTAAATAGGGGCGTTATTTTATTAAAATTACTAGCGTAAGATAATATTAGTATACTAATTATCATTATAATATAATATAATATATATATATATATATATATTATTATATTAATAAAAAAAGATATAAAACAAGATTATAAAATATACACCTTTTTATATTTAGTTTAACTTTAAATAAAAGGACTTTATATATATAGTCCTTACTACTAATAGAAGTAGAAGAATTAGGTGTTTTAATAAATATTAAATTACGTCTACCTTCTATTAAGATAGCTTCTTAAATTTAAATAGTAACATCTCATCCTATAAAATAATTAATATAATTAATATTAAAAAAATAAAACCATAACCTAAAAATATATAAAAAATTAAAATAACTTAGTTTATATATTTATATGTATATATTAATCGAATAAATAGCGTGGCTGTGGTGGCTCGGGGCAACTAAAAGGGGTTATAAAAAAGGAGGAGTATATGTATACCTTTATAACTTAGTTTATAATTAGGTAGAAACTAGTTCTTTACTAACTTTATTATTATCTCTTTTTTTATATTTTTCCCTTTTAATTTTTTTCCTTTGTGTTACTAACTTATCTAACAGCATTATTTTTTTAAATTTATATTTTTTATATTTTCCTTAGCGTAGTTTAAATTCTTTTTTTACGTTTTCTATATTTATAAGAGACTTTTAGTACTTATATTAATAAAATACTTTTTTTCTTTTAAAAAGTTTTATAAAAATCTTTTTATAATCTTTAGACTGTTTTCTATTAATAGTCTTTTATATTCTTTTTTAGAACTTTTAGTTAAGTCTCTATTAATAATTCTATTAACTCTTTAAGTTTACTTAGGAACCCTATCCCTTTTAACTTTTTTTTATATTATTATTATTATTATCTTTATTTTTAATACGTCGTATAGTATTATAAACACTATTTACAGTCTTTTTAAAAGTAGAAATAATTATAGAAATAAAAGTATTTACTTTTAAAAGTAAGTTAATTTTAGATTTAAGTTTTATTAAATTTGGCGCCATTTTAAAAAAATAGGAGTTTAGGTTTATAAAATTAAAAAGATATTATTATATACTATATATATAAATTTATATATTATTTAAACAAGTAGTGTGGCTGTAGTGGCTTAGGGCAACTAAAAGGGGTTTTAAATAAGTAGGAGTATGTGTATGCCTTTATTATTATATACTATAAAATTAATAATGTATTACGTAATTAGTAATTATATAAGTAAAAACTAAACTTATACTAATTATATAAATTTACTATTATATAATAAATTTTTATTAAAATTTAAGTTACGTGACCTAACTAGTCCTAAAAAGGTATAGTTAAAATTTTAGTTAAATATATTTATTACTAAAAAAGTTATAGAGCTCTAAATATAGATTTAAAAAAATTTATTATATTTACATAATTTTAATTTAATATTTATACTTAGTAAACAGCCCCTAAGAGGGTAAATATATTACGCTAGTCTTTCTTTTTAAAATAATATTATTTACGTATTTTTAGGTCCACTATTTAATTTTATATTAATTTTTAAAAAATATATCTCTTTTAATTTTTTTTAACCCCCTGAAAGTATTAATAAAATATTTTACTTAAATTATAAGAATAAAATACCCGTATATAAATATTTTTTATAAATTTAAATAATTTTATCGTATAGTTAATATTAAGCGTAGATAGTATAAAAAGTATATTAAAGCCTTAGTATTACTACTCGTTAATATATAAATACTAGTTTAACTTATAAGATTTTTATAAGAGTTTAGCTAAACTTATTACTAAATTTAACTTAGACTTTCTAGATTATATAAAGGTACTTAAATTAGTATTACATAAATAGAAAATAGGACTATAGTTTTATTATATTATTTATAAAAATAGTGTTTTCTATATTACTTTTATTTAATATATATTATTTTTACTACCCTAAATTTATTTAGCTAAAACTATTATTTTATATTATTCTTCTACTATAGTAAGTAATAGTTTATATTTATATATTATATTTGTATACTAATCAAACAAATAGTGTGGCTGTGGTGGCTTAGGGCAACTAAAAGGGGTTTTAAAAAAGGAGGAGTATATACATGCCTTTATACTTAATGTGTCGGAAAATTTAGGTAAGGCTAGGTTGAAAAAAAGGTTTATATTTATAATCCGGAGCTATTAATAGCGTTTAGTTTATTTTACTTATTAAAAAGGGCTATAGGCGCGTTTAAAGAATAGATAAAGTAAAATAAGTAGGTTAGTAAGCTATTTATAGATAATAGTTGAGCTAAATATTAAAAGGGTATATAGATACTAACTACTTCTAAAGTTATAACTAGATAAGGTGCTAAATATATAGAGCGAGAGTAGAAGAATAAGTAAACTTACGTATTTATTATTTAAGATATTATTACGCTTATTTAAAAATACTAACTAGTAAATCTAATTACTATTTACTATAAATAGCTAGCGTAGAGTACGCAGTAATAACAGTTTAAAATAGTTTAGTTTAATTAATTTTTAACCTTACTTATTAAAAAGTCTACTAGTTAATAATATTAATAGATACTAAATAAGGTAATATTAATATTTTTAATAATATTACTAATTTATATATAATCTTTTTTTAGTATAATAAAAGCCTTTTTTTTAAATAGATCTAAAATACTATAATATGTAAGTAATTCTAAATCTATATATATATTAATATTATTAATAGTTACTAAATTTACTTTATACTATTATTTTAGCTCTACTGGAATAATTATTATATTACTAAGTTTATAGCTTTTAGTAGTAATTAAAACTAGTTTTTATTTTATATATATGTATTCTATAGCTAGTTATAGTCGAGCGCTTAAAATATTTTTAATAATAATTAGTAAAAGACTATTTCGGCACCCTAGAAAACTATAAGAATATAATATTAATTTTAAAGAAAAAATTATATAAATTATTCTTATAGAAATTTATATTTTTTATTAATTTATAGCTCTAATACGCGTAAGTAATTTAAAATAATAAGAGTAAAAAATTAAGTATTATAAAGAACTATTAGCGTATATACGTAATATAAACTAGCTCTTATATTTAAAAAAGCTAATAAGTTTTAGAAAGTAGGCTTACTATTATTATAGAGCTAGCTTAGGTTTATTTTTTTTTTAAGTTTAAATAATTTATACGCTTAGAGATTTTCCTCTAAAGAAATACTTATTTTTAAAAAATATAAGTAATTATTCTATTAATATATATAAAGAGTTATATAATAGCGTTAAATAAACTGTTAAAACTATTTTAACTAAATAAAAAAATTTAGCTAACTTCTTAAGTATATTAAATAGTAACGTAGTATTAACTATTAATATAATTATCGAAAAGTAAAAGTACGCCTAGACCTCGATCCAGGGGTACGAACGTAGTGAGGGAACTTTATTAGGTGCTAAACCGTGTACGCAATAATTAATATAATTATAATCTCTTACGTTATACGTCGACCTTTAGATATTAAATATTATTTTACTAATTCTCTGAGGTTATTATCCTTAATTTAGTAGTTAAGGAGTTATATTACTATATAAAAACGTTATTAAGGATAAAAGTATTTTTATATTATTATATAAGACGTATCTAATTTTTTTATTTATTAGCGAATAGCTATCGTACGTAGACTATTATTAAGAGTTATACTTATTATAGTTATATAGGTATTTTAATTAAAAAAATTTTATAAATAGTTGAGCTTTTTAATAGCTAAATACTAAAGGTAGTCTTTAACGTTGTAGATTATAGTAAAGGGGAAGGTATTAGTATTAGTAATAATAAAGGTATACACATACACCTCCTTTTTTAAAACCCCTTTTAGTCTCCCTAAGCCACTACAGCCACACTATTTAATTAATTAATATATAAATATAGTATTAGTATTAGCGTAAATATAAAAGTAGATATAGAAGTAAAAGAATAGTCTCTAAAAAAAAGTAAATCTTATATAAATATTATTATCCTGTATAGTAGATTTTATAAAGTAGTTAAAGTAGGTTTAGAATTTTTATTTTTAGTTATTTTTATTATATAGGGTTATTCTATAGTACATTAAAAAGATTACGTAATTTTACTAACGTTAAAGCTTTAGACTAGTAATAGAAATTAGTTTAGTATATTAATTAATTAGTTATAAAAAAACGTCCTATTAAGTTATGTAATAAAAGAAATAAAAATATAAATATTAGCTAAACTAAAATACTAATAGTGTATAAAAAAGAAACTAGAGTATCTAAAAGAAATAAACTAAAGATTATAGGAGATATTTAAGAAAAATTTATTTATTACTAAATATTTAAAAGAAATCTTTAACGTTTAATACTAGAGATTAAAATCGGCTATATAGAAGCTGTAAGCGTTATAAAAAGGGCTCTTTATAGGGACTTAGCTTATAGAATAGTTACCTAGTAATTTTAAAATATATAATTATATTAAATATTAAACTAAGCTTTAATAATTTCTTTTACAGCTCTATATATTTATAAAAATTAAGTTATTAGTATTTATTAGCACCTTCGCGGTATCGCGGCTGGATTTTATATATTTTATATATTAAACTCTTTACACTAGAGATATAGTTTTTAATATATTTTATATATTATTTGTCTAGTACGGCTAACTATTAGTTAGATTAAACTAGCCTATTAGTAATAAGAATAGATGCTGTTCCTTTATATAATAATTAATTAGACGACAATAAAAGTCTAAGTAATAATAATAATAGAGACTAATATCTAAAAAATAGCGATAATAAACTCTCAAGCCCAAGGAAACTTAGGGCCTAGTTATAGTCTACGAAGGAATACTGATTACTTCTAGTCTTTATTATACCTATCTTTTCTTAGATCCCTAGGCATGTCTATAACGCCAAGTTAAAAGTCTCCCTTTTGTGTGTTACCCGCAATCGCCCTCAAGAAAACACCGTCGGCAACAATTACAGCTTTGCAGGCACTTGAACAATTGTGTTACCCGTAGTGTGAACGCCGTCTGTGCGGATACTTTTGACTGACTCAGGATTGTAGAGGTAGGGGATAATAGCACTGAGCCGAGAGCCATAAATATGTTCATATCCTTAGGTCCACTTTTAATAATGTACTTTAATTCTCATCATATGTAATCAGCCCAACCTTCTCCCTCAGTCTCTCATTTCGAACTAGACGCAAATCCTTCAGCTGCAAACCATAACACCGGCGCGCTTTATCGCGGAACTGCCATTCTCATCCGTCTTCATATGATGGTAACTTCCTGAAAAGGACAATCATCGAAGCAATGGACATCATCCCCACTGCTTTTGTCTATGAGGAAGGCTCCAACTCGTATGTATTCCTTCCCCCTTACCGAACCATCGCTATTTCGAGCTTCTAGCAGTATTAATCCTTGGATTTGTTGGAAAGTATCTTCTTCAACCGAAATCCGGACGTCTGAGAAACGGATGAGCGGGATTGCGCAGATCGCTTGGGTCTCTCCGATATGTTCGGTGATCTTCTCAAACAAGGGGAACGTACACGACCCACAGTCTGCTCTGAGGTGCATCATATCTCGGAAATGTTTGACCCGGCCGGAAAGCTTCAAAAACCCCCCAGTTACCGCGCCCATGTCGCTGTTCCCGGCCAGAGTTGTTTGCGCATCGATGATGTTACACGCATCGACTAGCCTGTACGTTTCCGCCGTCCGGATCCACACCACCGGCTCAGATATAGACGCCCAGCTCCACGATGGCGCTACGTACTTCTCGCTCTTCCTATCGAATTCGGTGTGCACCCACAAAAGTTCCCTCATCAAGTCTTCGCGCCAAAGACCTGCAAGATACTTGGTGCTACCCAGTTTCGCCACTGTTTGCGCGATTCCTGAAATTGCAACCAGCCGGTCCGATTCAAAGCTGATCTTCCTCCCTGAGTACTCCTCAACGGCACTAATCCAAAAATCGTACACGCGATTCAATGACCCCGCGTCATGAAGCAACGGATGCACGCTGGATTCTTGAAGGTATAAAGAACGATCGTCTCGAGTGACTTCCGACCTATGCACATGCTGACACTCGTATCGAAAGTAACGGCCGAAGAAGAGGGTGCGTAAGGAGAGGGCTCGTTCTTGATACGTCCATGCGCGTCTGTTCCATTCACGGGTTACGATGTCGGTATGAAAACTATCGTTAACATGATCCGCGGCCGTTTCCAGCACATATTCATCCATTGCCTCAAAACTATTTGAAGGATGGAATGGGATGATTGCAGATGCAGTATGCTCCCGTTGGGGCAGAAACCCAGAATGGCTATGAGAACCAAAGGCTGCTGCAATCGTTATCACGGCGTGTCCGTAGACGTCCATCATTCGAGCCGCTTCTATGTGCCAATCTTCCTTGTCGTTTTGGACTATGCAAAGGGCATCCACCCATAACCAGCGTAGGTCTAATGCCCTAGTCACCGACACCGCGTCGCGGATAGTTTGTGGAAGGGTACGCCATGGTATACCTCGGACATGCTCGTCTATGTTCTCCTTGCACGTTTTCAGAGCCGGAAACTTGACTGCATCGCCCCAGCAGTAGCTCAGTGCCGCGTATTGAACCTGACGACCAGTCGATTGGCATATCACATGTTCGTTCCCGGTTATACGGAGATGGATGTCGTCTTCAGACGCTCCTGATACGTCGAGGAGCCGCGAAGGCAGAAAGTCGTTATCGACTGGCTTACATCGCGCATGCGTGTTTTCGCACTCCATAATCCACTCACGCATGCGTTTAATATTCCTTTCAGAGAAAGAGCTGGTTTCGCTTGGGCGCTTTCCGATCTGCAAACGTTCCGTCGCCGCACTATCTGAGGGTTGTCAGCAAAGCGGTCGCCTCAGCCAATCTGTGCTCGGAGTGTGATACACACCATCGCCCGAACAAACATCAAAGTCGAACGTCCATGCAGGCTCCGATGGCGCATCGCCACCAAGCACACGTACATCCCCACCCAATCTCTGTAACGAATTCCTTATGTCCTCTTCCTTCTCCACATAACCCTGCTCATACCAGTACCGCAGCTCGTCTATTACAAGCTCAATCTTTTCTCCTCCTCTTTCCTCTAATTTTTCCTGCAGTTGCTCCCCAAGCACGCGGAATAGATGCGACCTGAGCAATCCGCAAAACGCACACCCCTTTTCAGCCGACTCGCTCAAAATAGGTAGACTAGGATAGCTGTCATGAAGTAGCCAGTCCACAGGAAACGACCTGCCCACTGGACTCAGGACTTTCCCAATTTGAAGATCGGGCTTGTAAAATGGCCATTCATGGATGATGAGGGCGCGGCATCGTAAGCAAAGCGTAGAAGCCATGGGTGAGTAAGGGGGTCGGACATAATTTAGGAAGCAGGTGGCATTGGAGGGGCACAGTGGGGAATGCTCTCGCTAAACACGTAAGCGACCCCACCTGCCACAACAACCTCCCTGTAGGCTTCAATACGCGCGCGCACAAGATAGCAGCGCCGTAAAAGTAATCTAATTTAATAAAGTTAGTATTAAGACTATTACTTTAAAAAAGAACTATAGTATATATAAGAAATAATATATAAAAGTATATAAATTTTTACTATAGCTATATTTATTAATCTTTTATTTTTTATATTTTTAATATAATTTTACTATACTTTATTAGTTATAGTAACTTTAATTATTATATTAATATTTATAATACTATTTAAAAATATTTTCTTTACTACTAGTATTAAACCTAATTTAAAGCTTATTTAAAACGTAGTAGTAAAGCTCTAAATATATATATAAAATAATATTATAGTTTAGGTAAATTAATTTATATTTAATTTATTTTTTAAAAAAAAAATTAGCGCCTATAAGTACTAAAGCTATTTAAGCTAATATACTTTTAATATAGTAAATAGTATTTACTTAGCCTAAATAAATAATATACTTAATTAAGAATTTTTATATTTAACTAATCCTATAATAGTAATTAAATAATACTATTTAAAAAAAAATTTATATATAAAAAACTTTATAAGAAGATAATATAAGATTTTATTAAGTAAATAGATATAGAAAAACGTATTAAAATTAGTAAATAAAAAATAAATAAATTACTTTACTAAAATATATAATAGCGCTTTTTAGCGTACAGAACACTATATAATTATTAGAAGAAAATTAATTACTATAACAACACCTTTGATGTCATAGTTGGCTTGCACTCATACCAATGAAACAGACCTACAATCCGCGACTGTCCACTGTGCCTGTTTTACGGGCCTCACGCTTGAGCGCATCTCTCGAGAGCGATGGATTTGATCATATTATCGGACTATGGGGAAATACATCTACCTAATCCCTATTCTTGATGATATCCGCAGCCTTCTCTCCCACAGCAAACATTGTCGACTGGATGTGCTGTGTCGGCACAAGGGGCAAGATCGAAGCATCAACGATCGACAACTGCTTAACACCATAAAAGAGCAACTTGTCTGAGACACATCCACCGTACTTTTCAGGCATCATTGCACACGAGCCGCTCGGGTGGGACAGTGTCGGCCAGATGCTGCCAAGCTCGTTCATCCTGTAAATCAGCTCGTCGTCGCCAACGTACTGAGCACCGGGAGACGTCTCGACGGGCTTGAATTTCTTGAGCTCGGCCCGCTTCCAGACTGTGCGAAGATAACGGACGCAGGCTGCGAGCACGGCTTTGTCGACGGGGTTGCTGAGGGCGTTGTATAGAACCTTCGGTGCACCCTGAGGGTTGGCCGGGTTGAGCGTGACTGAACCGCGTGCAAGCGGTTTCTCTAGGCCTACAAGCACGAAGGCTCCCGACGCTCCCACGGGGTATTCGACGATGGCAGTTTCCTTGTTCAGGAAAAGGTCTGCGAGGACCTTCCGCTGGGCGGCAACACCGCTGGCTAGTTTCTTGCTACCCTTGTAGAGAGAAGGAAGATATGCGTCGTTCTTCTGTCCTTTGATCTGCGAGGCAATGTTGCGGTACATCTTGGGCGCTACTTCAGGAAGAGAGATCATAGCAAGGCCATTTCCTCGGGACTGGGTCAGAGGGCCGGTCTTGCTCTTCTTGTATTGAGCCCATGCTGATGCGTTAAAAGCAGGATCAGCTGTCATAGAGCTTGGGTTAGGGGTGCTCGCGCCAGACATGTTGAAGACAACCGAGGTGTAAGGGTGATCTTGGAAATTCGCACCAACACCGTCGTGCGCAAGCTTGACCTTGATACCAGCGGCTTGAAGCACAGACTTGGGCCCGATGCCACTGAGTTGGAGGAGCTTCGGGGTGTTGATTGAACCGGCCGCGAGCACCACCTCCTTTTTCGCATAAACGGTCGAGGTCTTCCCAGTGGCCTTTGATGTGATTTTGACTCCGCGAGCGGTGAGCTTCTTGCCGCCATCGAGCACGAGTTCATTGGCCACCGTCCTGAGCATGACCTTGAGGTTCTTTCGGGACGACACCGGATCGTAGTATGAGTTGCGGGCTTGGGACCTTTCTCCAGTCAAGGGGTTCATCGTGTTTGGGTACCACGAGGCGCCTACTTGATTGCCGTTGTTTCCATCGCGAAGCTTCGTGACACCTGCGCCTTGCCAGGCAGCGAAGAACTGCTTGGTATCGGGGTACTGGAAGTCGGCGATACCAAGGTGCAAGGGTCCGTTACCATACCTGTATCAAGTCAGCCTCGGTCGGCAAGCTTTCGTGGAGATTTACTTACGCAGCCGGATCCCATGTGATGTCAAAGTCCTTGACAGTCTTCTGCGGAGGAGGCACAAAGGTAGTACCCTTCCTGAAGAAAGGGTAAATTCCTTTCCAGCCCCAGCCCTTGTTGCCCAAGGCCTCCCAGGCATCGTAATCCGCTTTTGAGCCGCGGTCGTACATCATACCATTGACGACAGAGCCACCACCAAGAACCTCAGCGACACGCACTTTCCATGTCTTGTTATTGAGGAACGGCTCCGGCTCCGAGACATAGCCAGGCCAGAGCAAAGACTCGTTCAGAGGACTCGCTGCGCCGTATGGCAATCGTTGCTGGAAGTTATCATCAGCACCACCAGCCTCGATGACCAGGACGGTTGCTATACGAGCGAGGTGTCAGTATAGTCTCAAGGCATGCTGGCATCATGATTCGCGACTCACTCTTCTTATTCTCAGTCAGTCGATTAGCAACGATGAGTCCCGTGACGCCACCACCGACGATAACATAATCGTACGTGTTCGCGGCTTGAGCAGCCGTATCCCTCTCCTCCACCAACTGACGTCCTGGGAGCGCGGCAGCCAGTCCCAGCAACTGGGTAACAGCAACAAAGGAACGCATAGTCACACCGCCTTGAAGAAAGCGAATAGAGAGCGACAGAAACAAACGCCTGAGAGAAGACGCGACGAGATGGGAAGGTTCCAAGCACACAGCCCAGAGGTGCAGTGGGTACGACGCGAACTATAAGCATCCCTCACATGCAACCCGCAAGCGAAGTGCATATGACGCCCACCCCTACCCCTACTCCCTCGCCACGCGGAATTGAATTGCGCGAGCTATGTAGGATCGGGTGGATGCACTCAAATTGGAAGGACTCTCCAAAGCATCTACACAAGGGGGAAGCGCCGTTTCTCAAGGATGCGCCACTAAGTGGTTCTGCTCACCTAGCGTATGCCACGGAGATGAATGGATGGAATAAGAACGAGAACAAGCACAGAATCAGGTGCCCGACCCGTAGCGTTGGCGCCTAGCTAATCGGTGAGCAATGTGCAGGACGAGGGCCAAGGTACGGAAACGTAGTGTGATCTTTTGCACGGCATGATTTTCGTGGGCAAGATTAACCAAGTTCTGGGTGACTGTAGATGAGGCGAGCTACGGGTTTTGCTCCCTGTTGGCATGCACGCTGTCACCGCAGAGTCTCGGGAATTAAGGGCAGAGTGAGAGAAAATGCACAGTGATGAGAATGGCAGGGGCCCGCTTACGTTCCATTGGATACTTGTTGCATGGACATGCGACTACGACTACGCCGCTGACATGCGACTACGCCGCTGACATGCGACTACACCGCTAGACGTTCGGAGTCTTCGACACGTTCGATGCGCATGGCTGTCTGGCTAGCCCCCACAAGCGAGGGTCGGGAAGCTCTGATTGGCGGAACGCGCCCATCTTGGTAGAAAATTGCCTATTCCAGGTATCACTAAGAGCGGGTCCCCAGAAGAATTCGAATCATACAGAATTTCGCTTCGTAGCAGTTCCTCGCTTGCTCCGGGCCGTGGCCCGCTTGTGTGGCGTCAAACGCGGCTGGTAATCCTTGCATATGGCGTGAGGTATGCCAGACAGACGAAAACTTACCGTGCTGTAGGGAGTAGATATTATTGGGGCCACCTATATCAGAGAAACGTTCAAGGGTAAACGTTAGATCGTCATTGGCACAACGAAGCCACGTACCGGTTCGAGTCGAGCAACGCCGCAATGCGGACGGCGGGCGTACCGCACGCACAGGGTACCTTCCGGCGTAGTTGGACCTTCGCGACACATTTTCGGTCGCGTAGAACGGGGTAATAGAACTACGGTGCGGACGGTGGATGGAAAAAAGCTGATTGATGACGATGGGGAAAGCGTGAATTCCTTGTCTTACAAACCCGATGCTCGGAGAGGCCGGCGAAAGGAAGCGTTAGTTGGGTGCACCTTCTGTTTGAGTTGTGTAACGCACAATCGCAGTACCCTGATCATCGAAGCCTCTATCTTCGCTTCGCACCAGTTCGCAGGATCAGGGTAGCCGAGCATCCTGCCAGCCACTCAAGCCTAGGTGCGGTGGATTTTATTCGCAGCGCACGTTCACAATGTCTCCCTACAGCACAAGCGCATCCAGATGTTACACATAAGCCTGGCACCAACCCAATGAATGTACCGGCTCCTTTCGTGCACATTCGACAACATTGAGGGGTGCTTCTTGTGCGACTTGCAATGGCGGAAGAGTGGCCCAACCGTGGTCCCGAGATCTTGGGATCGTCACTGAGCATTTGCATCCTCAGTACGGCGATTCTGACATGGAGGATCGTGTATGGGGTCAGGAACAAACGCAAACTCCTGGTCTGTGACTACCTGCTGGTTGTGTCTGCGGTAAGTTGACTCCGATCGATCATCGCGGATCCGCTGGAGACGGTGCCCATCCCCATTTCACAATCACACGCATTCGAGCTTCGGGCACCTAAGGGCTCGACACGATGGTTCCTCCCCACTGACGATGCCTTGCAGTGTCTGAACATTGCATCAGCCGGCGTGCGCATCAAATCTACGATCCACGGGCAGGGCCGCCACATCAACGACCCCAGCATCAGCAAACCCCACGACCTCCGCGAGTACAGCCGGTACCTGTACATCGGACAGATGATCAACTTGATTGCCATTAGTCTTCTCAAGTGGTCGATCTGCGCCTATCTCCTTGCCCTCAAGCTCGGCACCATCTACAACATTATCGTGTGGATATCTACGGCCATGGTCGCCGTCTTCAACTTCACCCTGCCCCTGATTGGGCTCTTCGCGTGCACGCCCTTCGAGGCAAATTGGAACAAGGCGCTCAAGGGAAAATGCTGGTACAAATCGACCATGGCACTCACGTAAGGCCATACGCGGTTTTCGTCCGGCCGTGCCATCTTGCTGACGCGAACGCTGCTCCTAGCTACGGACAAGGCATCAGCAACATCATCACCGACCTCATCTACATCATCGCCCCGATTCTCTACCTCTCAACCGTGCAGCTCTCGCCGCGCACGCAATGGGGCCTCAGAATCGTCTTCTGCCTCGGCATCGTGTACGTCACGCACTCACTCACCCCTGCCGCACTCCAGCCAAAGCCAAACTAACCACCCCCAAGCGCAACGATATGTTCGGTGTTCAAAACCACCGAGCTCGCGAACCTCCACAAGACCAAAGATCCGACCTGGGACGACGTCAATCTCACCATCTGGTCCGCCACCGAGCTCTCCGTCGGCATCCTCGTCTCCTCGCTCCCCCCGCTGCGCAAAGAGTTCGACAAACTTCTGCGCACCGTGCTACCGAGCACCGGCACGGGCAAGCGGACTCCCGCTAGTCGCAGCGGCATCCCCATGTACAACGTCACGCGGCGCAGCACGAGAGTCATGGGGCGCTCCGACATCGGCATCGACGATGGGGACAGCGAGCGCAGTATCCTGCCCGACGGATCGGGATTGGCATCGGGCTCGGGCCCCAAGATGGACGGCGGCATCATGAAAACGGTTGTACATGAGGTTACGAGCGCTGAGCGGATGGATAGCGATGCGAGCAAGGGTTCGTCAAGGCCTGTCGGGGCGTAGAGAAAGAGAGAGGAGTGGAACATGTAATTGAGGAGAAGGAAAAAAAATATATGCTGTATGATGCATCAGCGGCGCGTGATTGACGGGTGCTCTGTTGTTGAGCTGTGTGCCTTTCAAAAAAGCTCTTGTGCCGCCCCTTGCATGGTTGTATCGCTGTGCGAGACCACTTATAAGCAAGCAAACAAATATACCATATGTACAGACTGTTTGTCCGACACGCAACCATAGCATGTTTAGCACAAGTAACCTTCATCCCAGATCCTTATGCCATCCTGCCTGGAGCTTCGTGCGCGCCAAGCCACTAGCAGCCGCTAGCGGCCGAAGGTCGCCCGACTTCAGCATTTTTGTTATATATTTTTCACGCTATTTTTGATTACTAAGCAAGTGGCTCTGCAATAGTAGGTATTAAAGAGGTTTTATAGTATAGCTAATAGATTAAAATAAAAAAGAAGTTTATATAGTAGTATAAATTTAAATCTAAACTATAGTAGTATTTTAGTTAGCTTTTTAAATTTTTTTAAGCTCTAGACTAGTAAAAATAATATATTTAGGTATACTAAAGATTTATTTTACTTACTAGTAATATAATACTCTAACTTATATTAAAATAATTTACTTATAAGCTTTTTATTAGTATTATTATAATTATTAGCTTTATTATACTTATACTTTTTATTTATAGCCTTATAAGACCTACTATAACTAATAAGTATTACTTTAGACTTAGCGCACTTATTATATAAATAAAATACGCTATTATAAGCTTAGTATAGATTAGTTTAATTTTTTTTTACTTTTAGAGTTTATATTAACGTATTTCTATATTATTTTATACTACAATAGCTTAAATAATATTTTTTTAAATTACTTACTATTCTAAATTAGTTATAATGCGCTAGTAAAGTTTAATATTTTATAATTAATATTACGGCAGACTCTATTTAATTATTTATACTTAAGTTTTTTATTAAATGGCTTAAGCTTTTTAGGATAGGCTATTTAGTAAAATTAACTACATTTTAGTTATTTAAGCGTTAAAATATACGAAAACTTATTATCCTAATACTAATACTTAATAAAACTAATTTTATATATATTTTTATACTTTTTATACGTCTCGTAGCCAGTCTAGATTATATTTTTATTATTATTTATTAAAGCAGTCTTAATAGTATTATTTAGAGCTAAAAATTTTTTTATATAGCTAATAAGTATCTATATACGCTAATTAGTACTAAATTAGCCTTAATATTACTATTATACTCTTAAAAAAGATAAGAGAGTATATATAGTAAAATAACTATACTTTTTAAGTATATATAGTAAACACTATTTACCCAAGACGACGACGACGACCTATGGATACTCTATTGCCGTTCTATAGTCGTTGCCCCGCCGTTATTATAGCTACCGCCTAATAAGTTATATATTAAGTTATTACTCTACTAGCTATAAAATTCGAAAAATTTTATATTTAATAGGCCTTAGTTATAGAGCTTTTATTTTTACTTATCTATATTAAGTAAGGACGTAGCGTATATAAAGTCGATACAGCTTCTATAAATAAACGTAAAGAAATAGTAAATACTATTTATATTAGTAATTTTAAAAACTAATAAATTCTAATTATCTTTTTTTAAATTAAATAAATAAATATTATTTTTAC
Source organism: Pleoardoris graminearum (assembly GCA_030770415.1). Lineage (NCBI taxonomy): Eukaryota > Fungi > Ascomycota > Dothideomycetes > Pleosporales > Didymosphaeriaceae > Pleoardoris > Pleoardoris graminearum. Next base: position 136,078 of record JASEKS010000183.1, read on the forward strand.
TATAGACGCCGTGTTCAGCTATATAGTTAATATAAATAATATAAAATATTTTAGTATAAATTTTATTCTTATATGTTAAAGTAATATAATACTTATTTTTTTTAGATACTATAATACTAATTAAGAGTAAAATAGAATAAATTAGGACCTACTATACCTATTAGCACTAAATAATACTACTTAAGACCTATATATACTTAATTAGTATTAAGTAATAATAGATAAAAAATTTAAAAATAGAAAGTATTTTAAATTACTAATCTACGCTAACTTCCGTCTACTAGGTATACTTATAAAAATTAATCTTAGCTAAAAATCTAAAAGAGAAAAAATGGTTAATAGAGACTAGTACTAATATAAAGTATAAATATACTAATATACTAGACTAGTACAAATTATATAACTAATAATATTACTTAAGTTAAAATTAGCCCTAAAAGGAATAAGAATATTTTATTTTATAAAACTACTTAGATAGACTAAATTAAAATAAAAAGGTATAAGGTACTATTATTAAGTATTATTAGTTTTAGTAAAAAGTTTATTAGATTAATAACTTTAAGAAGGGGGATAATATTATAATAGTAGTATCTTTTAATAGCCTTTAGTATTCTTGAAAAGAGTAAAATATTATTTAGTATAAAGTATATTTTATTAAGTCTATAATAGTTATTATAGAATCTTATATATATATTCTAATATTAATTATTAAAGAAGTTTTTAGTAATTTATTTTAACTTAAAATATACAATTTCTATTTTATATTATTTAACGTACCCGCTAGCTATATAAAGCCGCGGCACTATATAATAACGAAGACTTAATGCTTTCTATTTTTTATAATTATATTATATTATTACTATTTCTATCTTTTTATATTAGCTAATTATAATAGCTTTTAAATTTTTTTTTTCTATTTTTAAAAAATCTTTTATTATTAGTTTTATTATATACTTAGCTATTAGGTCTACTATTACTAGTATTAGTAATAATTATAACTATAGTAACTAAAAAATTATTTATAATAATTTTAATAATATAGAGTATAAGCGGTTTAGTATATACTAAAAGTATAACTTATTTTAAATATACTATAATTTATAGAGACAGATTATAATATACTAAAATTAGTAATACTAGTTTTTATTAGCTATATTTCTAATATTTTTATAAAATATAGAAAGATCTTTAGGGCAGGCTTAATAAAATAAATATTTAAAAAGTAAAAATAGTATAACTAGCTCTTTTTATAATCTATTAACCCTATCTATAATAGGTTAGTTTTATTTACTAGTCTAGATATAGAATTAGTATTAAATAAATATTATATAAAAATTTTAACTATAGTATTTTTTAAAAATAGTCTAGTCTACGTATAGAATTTTATATACTACCTAAAAGTAGTTTACTTTTTAAGTAATGTTATTACTTAAAAATAGTACTAAAAATAATAAAAAAATAAAACAGATATTAGTGCGCGTATATTTTTTTAAAAAAAAATATTTTATTATATATTATTACTTTCTCATCGCTACCGCGATAATAAATAGGAAGTTATAAATATTAATAGCGTTTACTTAAAAGAAGATAAGTTATTAAGTTATAGACTACTATAAAAACTAATAATAGTACTAGTAAATAGTCTTTATAGAGGGCTGTTTAAGTGAATTTAGAAATTAGTTAAAAAGAAGTATAGAATAGAGGTTTAAAAAATAACTTAAAAAATAAAATATAATAAATTATTATAACTTTAAAGAAAGTAAGTTTTATAATAGAAATTATATAGTATTTTTAATTATTTTTATTTAGAGACATTTTAAAATAAAATATATAACTAAGAGAAAGTAAAAAGTAAAGATTTTATAAATCTTAATATTAAAAAACTATATTATAAATTTTAAATAATTTACTACTTAATATACTATAATTTCTTTCTTATATATTTATATATTAATTAAATAAATGTGTAGCTATAGTAGCTATATAGGCTACTAAAAAAGGTTTTTAAAAAGGAGGAGTATATATATATCTTTATATTTAATATATTAAAAAAGTTAGATAAGACTAAGTTAAAAAAAAATAATACTATACTAGTATATTACTAGCGTACTTAGCGCATCCTCCTAAAAAATATTAAGTTAAAAAAAATTAAAAAGTCTAGTATTAATACTATATTTAGTAAAGAGAGAGATATAAGTAGTAGTAATAATTGTTAAAAGGAAGTTAAAAAGGACCTAGACTAGCCTAAAAGTAAAGTAATAGTATAAGAATATATATGCTTTTACTATATACACGGGTACGAGGAGACGTATAATAGGGGAGATAATAAAGGCGCTTAAGTAGTAGTAGTAGTTATTATATATATATTTTTCTTCTATTTAATAATTTTACAAAGAGAGGTAAAGTGTAGCGTTAAGACACTAGTATAAAAAACGTATATACTAAAAAAAGTTATTTTCCTAGACATAGTTAAAAAATAAATATATATAAGGATTACAAAATATATATATATATACTAATTAAATAAATAGTGTAGCTGTGATAGCTGTGTAGGCGACTAAAAGGGGTTTTAAAAAAGGAGGAGTATGTGTATACCTTTATATTATAAAATATATTTTATTATTTAATAATATAACTAAATATTGATTAAATAAAAAAGTACTTACTAAAATATTATCTTTTAAATATCTAGATTCTAATACTATTTCTCCTCTTATTAATACTAATAATTAGATAATTTTAATTAATTTTAAACCTTTAGGATTTAGTATAGTTAACTAAGTTTTTTTTTATATTATTCTTCTAGTTTATAGGTAATAAAGAAATAATTCTAGTAGACACTTACTAAAACAAATATTATATTTATCTAAAAATAGTTAACTTTATTTATTTAATAGCTAGAGAAGTCGATTATAACTTATTAAATAAAGTTATAGCTATTTTTAATAATAGGTACTACCCTAACACAAATAAGTTAATTAGGTTATTAATAAAGGAAGTAGTTAAAATTATACATATTAGATTAGTAATAGTAAGAGTAATAATAGTAATATTAATAAGTATATAAAAAATTTAATAGTGCCGATAGTAAAAGAAATAGAAAAATATAATATATAGTATATAGTAATCTTTTTCGACACTGAGTATAAAGGTATACACATACTCCTCCTTTTTTAAACCCTCTTTTAGTCGCCTCTACAGCCACTACAGCCACACTACTTTATTTAAATAATATACAAATATATAATATAGTATATATTAAAGTTAATAGATAGAATAAGTATCTTATTAATACGGCAGATACATCTTAGTATAAAAGATATAAATATAAAGATAAAAAAGAAAGAGTAGATACCTTAAATATAAAACCTATAAAGTAATAAGTAAAAAATAATAAAATCTTTATAAAAATACTACGTAGTTAATATTTAAGAGTTTTAGGAGGAGCCTATATATATATATTTTCTTTAGTACGTAGGCTAGATAAATAGGCTAGTAAATAGGTGTACTTAATATTATAATTATTATTATAGATAAAAAACGATATACAATTATAAATAAAAATATTAAGTATTATTAAATACTACACTACCTATATATATATATAGAGTAAGAAGTAATAGAAATAAATATAATCTCTATTCCATATAAATTTATAGTAAAAAAGTAATGAATAGAATATAATAGTAGTTATTAACTAAATTCTTCTCTTTTAGCTATAATTTATAGTAGTAGTTTAAGTAAAATATTATTAAAAGTTTATTTAAACTATATCTAAATAAATTAGTATATATATGCCAAGACTCTTTTAATTATACTTTATATATTATTCTCTTTTTAATACTTATATTCTTTAATATACTATTACAATATAATAATAGCCTTTTTTTAAAAACTAATAATTAATATACCTTATTATCGCGAATATCTATTCGTCTAGAAAAATAAGTAGTATTAGCCTATATAAAAGAACTAAAATATATCTTTTATAATTCTACTTACTAAGCGTTCGTCGCTAACTTTTTTTTATAAAAAATATACTTAAGGAATTAGTAAAGTAAAAGCGTAAAGTCTACTTTATAATAGTATACGTTTAGGTCCCTAGCATAGTAAATATACTTAATAAATTATTTTTTTTTTTAGTAAATAAGACTTTATACTAAAAATTATATTAACTTTATTTTATTTTATATATATTTATATATTAATCGAACAAATAGTGTGGCTGTGGTGGCTCAGGGCGACTAAAAGGGGTTTCAAAAAAGGAGGAGTATGTGCATGCCTTCATCTTTTATTTTATAATAGGTTAACTCTAGTTAAGCTTTTAAAGACCTAATTAACTATTCTATAATCTAGAAATTAAAAGTAATTTTATAACATTAAAAATTTAGTTAATAATATTTTAACTAGTATTCTTTAAAAGTAATTATAAACGTCTATAAGCTTTACTATTAAGAAACTAATAAATAGAAAAGTGCTATTTTATAGTAAAAATACCTAAATCAATTTAATTAATTATTAGTAGAGGAAATAAACCTAGTTAAAAAAAATTTTAAACTAAAAGATAAGATAAGTTATTTACTTATAAGAAGAAAGCTAACGCCCTCTCTTTATTATAAATAATTAAAATTAAACTTTTTTATAGCTAGTTCTACTATATCTAATAATTAAAAGCTAAGAAAAAAAAAGTACACTATACTATAACTAGTGCTATAAGACTCTATTTATAACTAAGAGAAGTTTAATATATAAACATATAGGCACTAATAAGTAGAGTATTAATAAGAATAGTAAGTATTTTTATTAAAATCTACTAGAGATAAAATAAAAAGTCTCTAATACCTTACTATTTAATTATAATATATTTAATAAAAACTTATAATATAATTAATGGTATAAATAAAGTAAAGATTATTTAGAGTATTACTTAATTATATATTTTATTAGTCTAGACTCTGGCTTTACGTAGTACTAAATTTAAGTATTTTATTAAAAGCGTTAATAAAGGCTAAAATAACTTAGTTTCTCTTACTAAAACTTATCTATAGTTTAATTACTTAGTAGGACTTAGATATACTATATTTATAAATAATTAGCTTAATAAGCTTTTATCTTTTATTAGGAATTCTATTACTAGTAATTAGTTTTCTTTTATAGATACGTACTATATATACTTTTTAATTTTAATATATTAAGTAAAGCCTAGTACTATAGTACTTAATATTATAAATTAATAAAATACTAATAGTATAACTCTTATACTTAGGACTATTATTAAACTCTTTTAGTTTATAAAGTATAAATAAAAGTTATATTAATAAATTTTAGCTTTTGTACTCTCCTATAATTATTAAATAGTAAGAATTTATAGTTACTACCCTATTATTAAGGGGAAAAATACTACCTATTATTACTATTTTATTTATAACTTTAATTTTATAATACTAGATAGGAAAGAGAAGTGAATAGTATATAAGTTTACTAGGAATATCTAAGATATATAGATATTAATATTATAAAGGCATGCACATACTCCTCCTTTTTTGAAACCCCTTTTGGTCGCCCCGAGCCACCACAGCCACACTATTTGTTCGATTAATATACAAATATATAGATATTAATATATTTATATAATATTTATTTAGTTATTACTAAGTTATTATTTAATCTTAATTTTACAGTTTTATTATAACTAAAAGTATTTAAACTTTTATAAGACTTAAATAATTATTATTTCTTTTAATTATTTATAGAGCTAGAATTTTTATTAGTAGAGTATAATAGTTAACTAAATATTTTTAGTAGAAAAAATATTACTCTAAATACCTTATTTACTAAATAAAAAGTATTTAAAAAGCTGAAAAGTAAAACTATAATATAGTAGAGCCTATATATAAAATAGTTTTAGTTTATTATTTTCTACTCGCTTATACGCTTTTTTTTAGATAAAGAAAATATTTTAAGTAGTACTTAGGAATCTAAAGATATTAGCAGAGTAAATAGGCTAGCGAAAAATATATTTTAGAAAAAGATTTATAAACTATAATTAAAAATCGAATATAAATTTATACGTTTTATCCCTTTCTAAAAACTAAAATATTAGAAATAAGAGAGGATCTAAATTAAATAAAGGGTAACGTGTTTAAATAAAATTACAATAAGTAATTAAAATAGAATAGTTAATACCACTAATTTAGAAAGAGAATTTAGTAGTTATAAGTAATAATAAATAGTAAAATATTATACTAAAGACTTTTTCTCTTATTTTAGTAGATTTATTTTACTTTAGTATATTATTATATTATAAAATTAGTTAGTTATAAACGCTAAATTATAAAGACTTATTTTTACTATAACCTATCTTTTTCTTATAATAATATTTAAGAGAAATAGTTGTCTTTATATTTCGTATTTACTTATACTCTAGCTATTTAACTAGTCGGCCTATTATTCTGTCCTAGGCCTATAATATAATTTTTATTTTAGCTTTTAAATTATATTACTATGTTTACTATTAAAGCGTAAGCTATTAAACATAAATATAAGTAGTAAGATATACTATATTAAATATATAATTTGGATACAATATTATATACTTATTACTAATATTAATTTTATAATGTACAATATAAAAATATATAAAAATAAAACTAATATTAATATTATATTAAGCAGCTACCGGCTTATTTCTTAATATTTATTAATTAGTCCTAAAAGGAAATATCTTAAGCTAAAGTACTATTTAAATAATAGTTTTAAAAATTATATTTAGAAAAATTATATAAATATTATAAAAATAATTTAGAAAGGTTAGGCCTATTAAATAGTTAAAAGTATTATATATATTTATTTTAAGTTAGTTAAGTATTTTAATTTTAGGTATAACTAGTAGTTAGTAAATATAAATCTTAATATCTAATTTAGTAACTTTAATATATAAAATTTAAAAACTAACTAAATCTTACATTACAAAATAAATAAGTATAGAAATATAAAATTTTAAACTATTACTATTCTTAAAATCTTTAAGTACATAATATAGTAAAATTAGACTTATTTATACTAAATTATATACTTTATAAAATTTTAGCTAGTTAAACCTCCTATAAAGACCTAGGTAATTAATTAATTAAGTTATTATTATAAAAAAAGAATTTTAAGTGTAAATAATCTTTTACGTAAAACTATTATTATACACTATTAAAAAAGAATTTTTTTTACTAACAATATCCCTAATTATAGTAAAATTATTTTTAGTTTAAAAAATATAAAAGAAGCGAATAAAATATAAGAGATATAAATTATATTTTAATATTAGGTAATAGTAAGTATAGTTTAAGCATAAATACTAAATATATAAATTTTAATAAAATAAGGAAGTTATTTATTTAATTATATTTTTATTTTATACGTATCTATTATTCCCTTTTAAGTAAATAATACTAGTAATTAAATTTATTTTTGAGTAATTAAGCTAAAAGAATATAATAATAGTAAATATATTTCCTATTTAATTTTTATAAATAGTATATTTTTAAGAAATATATTACTACATAACTAAGTATAACTAAGTTACTTACTTAAACTAAGCTAGAATTTTTACTTTAATTATTATAATTATATTTTAGTCGGAGACCTTTTTTTCTAGTTTATTTAAAAAAATTATTTAGTACTTATAGTAATTTTAAGTATAATTTATAAATTTTTTATTATATAAATTTACTATATATTTAACTTTATTATATGTTTTAATTTAATAACTATTTTTAAAAAAAAGGCACGTAGTCCTGTATTTTTTATGTATAACTAATTTAGTAAGATAAAGAATAATAATACTTTTAAGAAGAATAAAAATTATAACAAATTAAACTAATATAGATTAAGATTAAAGTTTCTTTAGAAACAATTATTAAATTATTAAAATAGCTAAGTATTAATTTATAACTAGTATAAAGAATTTTATAACTTTTTAAACCTAAGTAGCTAGCATTGAGATAATTAATTCTATAGCTTAATTAAATAAGAAACTAATTAAATAAATAAGAAGCTACTATATAAAATAAAACTAGCAATAACTTTACTAATATTAGAAAGCAGCCAACCGTATAGAGGTTTTAGTTATATTAAGTTTTTTACTTTTAGGAATTTTAATCTCCGGAATAACTCTCCTTTAAAATTAATTGCTAGTAATAAGTATATACGTAGTTTTATCTAAAACGTAAATACTAATACTTTATAATCCTTAGCTTACGGTAGCTATTAGTATAGTTTTAGCTATTAGGGCTAATTATAAGGTCTATTATAGTATATAACTTATATATTTTATTTTATAATAGTTAAAGATATAGTGACCATAATAGGATACTTTTATTTAGAAATCTACGGGTAGGATTAGATAGAAAAGGGCTTATAGGGACTAAGTATTATAGATTAAGAGGTAGGTATAGAACTAAAAGGATATATAATACTATAAGGTTTTATAAAGTTTTAGGGACGAAAGTCTTTAATACCTAAAAAAAAGGCTTAAAAATAGAAATATATAGTAAAAAAATCTTTTTTTTATTTTACTTTTATTTATAAGAACTATATATATTTTTATTATTTTTAAAATATAATTATACTATTTTAATTATAATACCTTTTAGGTATTAAATAGTATAACTTTATTTTTACTAACTTCTTTCTTACGTTTTTTCTATTTATTAGTACCTATATACTATACTAGCTTAATAAAAAGGGAAGTATAAAAATTATTAAAACTAGTTATAAGTAGTATATAGATTTATATAGCGCCTAAGTACTTATATTAATAAATAAGCTAAGAGAGCTCTTTATTCTTATAAGTCGACGTTTTTATCCACTCTTTTTCTAAAATATATTTAAATATATCTAAATATCTAAAGTAAGGGGTAATAATTTTAATTCGTTCTCCTTTATAATAGTTTTATACCTAGTTTATTAGTTAGTCTATAAAGAGCTCCTATACCACTAAGCTAAAGGGCTAGACAGCCCTAATATAAAACTATTTAAAATTAATTATACTAATAACTATAAGATATTATCTACTTTTATTTATTAAGTTTACTAAGCTAAAATTATTATAAATAATATTAAACTTAGTACGATTATTTTATATAAAATAATTAATTTAAATAGATTCGCTAGTAATACAGAGCGTATAGATTATATAACTATAGTTATATAATTATATAATCTACACTAGTAAGTAGAGCCCCTATCTAGCTATTATATAGATAGTAAAGAGGAAGAAAATTAATTAAAATATAATTATTATTATTTATTATTTTGTACTATTTCCTACTAATTATAATATTATAGACGACTATAACTCTATATAAATAGAGTATAGTTATTCTAATACTAATTAGTAGTTAGTTAATTAAATTATTTAACTACTCTATTACTAGTAATTAATTAAATTTCTTTATCTATTATAAATTAGTAAGAGCGTATAAAAAGGTTAAGTTATTATTAAACTAATACTATATAGAAATAATTTTATATATTACGCGACTCTTCCCCGTATCTATAGATAAAGAGAAGTATATTAAATTATATATTTTATTAAACCCTTATCCGTATAAAAGATAAAAATAATTTTTTTAAAGCTAAACTGCTTTATATAAACACGCTAGCACAGTAAGCTAAAACTATATAATTAATTATATAAACTAAATAATATAATAGCACTAAGAGAAGCTTCTTCTATAAGAAAAGGTAAGAAGCGTATAATAAAAACAGATCTAGATTCGTTATAGAAGAAATATATTTAAAAATATAATATTTTTATATAAGTACTTAAAGACTAAACCGAGTTATAATACTAAATAAAGGATCTAAATATTTTAGATAACCTATTTTTTAAATAACTTAATACGTACGTTAGCTACGTTAGTGTAAAATTTTATATAAAATAAAAAATAATTAAAGTCTAGCTACTTTATACTATAATTTATTTACTAAATAGAACTATAGCTACTTTATATTATTAAAATAAATATTTTAAAGAAAACTATTAGAAACTGTATAAGATAAGGGCGTATAACCTTTAATAGATAAATAAAAAAAATACTATAAAGTTTTATATAAACTTTTCTGTAAATTATAAAAGAATATTTAAAAGTTAAAAATCTTTACGCGAGATTAAAAAGTTTAATAAAAAACCTAATTATTACTATAAAATAACTCGTATAAAAACTATTAAACTTAAACTTCTAAGTTTTTAGCTAATAGTTAAATATTTTATATACTCTAACTATACCTTCTATATAGCAAGAAAGCTAACTATTATAATATATATTATACGAGCAATTAATCCCGCTATACTAGTATTACCTTAAAAATTTTAAACCTATATTATATAAGTATAGATATAGACTATATAAATAACTCTAGACTCTATATAGTTTATATACTTTAGTACCGCCTCTAGGTATATATAATAGTAGACTATAATACTTAATATATCTATTATTATATAATTTTAGAATATTACTATTTCCCCTAGGAACTAGTTATAGAATACTAATAATTAATTATTTACTAACTTTTTAATTTTTATACGGTACTTACTAGAATTTAATATTTTATTTTTTACTTATATAGGATATACCGCTAGAGAAACTTAATTTATAAAAAATAATTATATTCTAAAAAATATAAAAAAAAGTAAATAACTATACTAACTAACTATACAATATTTTAGCTAATAAAACTTATATTTTTATTAAGCTTTACTAGAGAATTAATATCTAAAAGTTATAGTATACTATTATTTTCTTAGATATCTTAAAAGATCGCGTAGGCTAGTTTTACTTATATAATATTAGTCTAGAATACTTATAAAAATAGTTATATAATAGATTAAACTACTATTTTAATATATATATTAACTATAACTAGTATTAGACTAACTAGACTACGATTACTTTTATATAATTTAAGTAAAAAAACCCTAATAAGACTCCGTATAAAGCCTTAAAAGTAATAATTAATAAATTAACTCTAGTATAGAGAGCTCTAGGCCCTTAGTTTAAAAAAAAGTACTACTTTATATAGTAATTATACGAGTATATAAAAGTTAACTAAAGCTTAAATAGATTATATTTTAAATAAAACCTATATATAAAGAACTACTAAGTAATTTAAAATTTATATTATAGATTAATATAAACCGTAAATATATATACTATATTTAATTATAGATATTATATAGGACTTTCTATATAGACTAAAAATATATTAATAATAAAAATAAATCTCTTTAGTGCTAATAATTCTGCTTTTATACGTAATAACTCTTTTAGAGATTTAAAAATAGAATTTTCATAAAAAAAAAGTATTTTATCTACTATAAGAAAGAATATTAGTTATTAAACTACTTTATATAAGATAAGGCCTAAGTACGTAACTAGTATATTATAATATATAAAAACTTTTATAAAAAAATATTTTTTTAAGGTAATATTACCCTTTATATTTAACACTTTAAAGGATTCTCGTATAATAATATAAAGAAATTAAAAAATAAAATTATATTTAACCTTAGTTCTTAAAAAGAGAAAAAAGTAATTTAATACCTTACTACCGCCTTATTTCTATATTATAAAATAATAGAAGATATATTCTCTATAAATAAAAAGGAGATAGCTAAAAAATTTACTTTTAAAGGCAGATACTATACGTAGTACTAAAATAAACTTTAAAATATAAGTATAACTAAATTTTTAATAGTTAGTAAGGACTAGCTTAAAGCATATATTTATAAGAACCTTAATACGAAGATTAATTAGACTCTAAAAAAAACTATTATTAATTTTAAAAATAATATACTAGTATATATTTTTAGTACTATACAGATTAAAAACCTAATTAGTATAATAACTTACTATATTTTAAATACTTTAATACTCTTTTTACTATCCCTAGTAAATGCCGACTATATAAAAATATATTTTAATAATATATTAGACGTTATTATATATTAAAATAGTATAATAGTTTTAATTATATATAAGTAAAAATATCTCTATTTTAATATAAGGTGTATAGAAACTACTTTATTTTTTACTAAAAAAAAACTTTATAGACTTTATAAATAATTTAAATATTTTTATATAGAATAACTTTATAAGCTACTTTATAATATAGACTATAAGATTAACTCTATTATATTAAGTAAATTTAGAAGCTATATTACTACTACTAAATATATAAATTAGCTCTATATAGATTTAAGTTCTCTATTAAAAATAATATCTATTTTAACTATAAAATTATTATTAATATTATATGAATCGGTAACCGCGATATCCTTTATATTATTAACTTAAAAATATTATTTTAGGCTATTACTTTTCTTAATTTAATATCTATATAAAAGGTATAGGCAGCTCTTATATAATACTAAATTAATACCTACTAAAATTTTTTAGATTTTATTATATATAATCTAGATACTAATTTTATTTTAAAAGAATTTAAAAATAGCGTATAAATTATAGGAATAGACTATTACTAAATACTAGTAAAAGCCTACTAGATAGTTAGTAATATTAAGAAAGTATACGACCTATTACAGTAAGTTTTTAATATTTTAAAAAATAAAATTAAATATTATACGAGTAATAAAAATATTTTTTAAATAGTTATAAAAGTTATTATAAAAAAATACTTTAGAGCTTATATTACTAGTTTATAAAGCTCTTTAGAATAGAGAATTATTTCTCCTTTACGTATATATAATACGGCTTTTTAGTACTTTTTTTTATATAAGTAGTCCTCTACTCTTTAATTTTAGAATTTAGTAATTTCTAGCTTATTTTTCCTCTATAGTTATAAGTCTAATATTTTAAGAATAAAGGAAGATTCTCTCTACGTACCTAATTATTAGAAATCCTATTTTCTAAAGCTCTAATTAATTTTTTAATTTTTTATTTAAAAGCTTTTAGTTTTATAGATCTAGCGAGTATTATCTTATTCATATATATAAAATAATAATCTATATCTTTAGCTATTAAACGCTTAGTAAGTCTCGCGACTAATAATTCTTTAAGTATTATAATATCTAAAACTACTTAGTCCCTTTTAATTAATAATATCTATTTTACTGATTTAGCGAGCTGGCTAACTTAGTATATATAATTTAAAATATAGTATATACTTTACTACGTATAAGATCTTATTAATCCTAACCTTAAAAGCGTTAATAATTTTATTAAACCTTCTCTAATACTAAAGTTTCTATATATTATAAAAGTGTCTAAAAAAGAAATTATAAGAATTTACTATAACTATAATATAGAAATTAATATATACTATACTTATTTAACTAAGTATACTACTAAAGTAAACTAAGTAATAAATATTTAAAACTAGATTAGTATAATAGTAACTTTAAAGCTTATAAGTACTATTTAAATATACTATACTATTAAGGGGGATATTTTAACTTACTTAATTATTTATTTTTTTAAATAAAAGCTTTTAACTACAGACGCGATAGCTAAGAATATTATATAATAATAATATTATACTTATTTAAAGAAAGTAAAATATAGAAGAATAGCTACTAAGTTATAGTATTATAAATAAAAAGCTCTTTATATAAAAATAGAAGTATATAAACTTAGTAGTATTTAAAATAAGCTAGTAATTACTAATTTTTTAACTACTATTAATAAAAAATTAGTATTTAATTAGGTAGAGTAGATACGCACAACCTAAGTCTAAAAATTAATATTTAAAAGTAAAAAGCTCTCCCTAATAGAAGTAAGAAAAATCTTTTAAGTAGTATTATAAAATAGAACTATTAAATTATTTACTAAAAGTTTTAAAATTTTTATAACACTTAGTAGATAAAGCCTGTCTTCCTAATTAAATAGCTTATAGCTAAAAAATAAAAGTAAATTATATTAATATCTCTATAGACCTAAAAAGTACTATTTAAAATTTACTAAGTACTACTACCTATAACTAGTATTAATAAGTACTTATACTAATTAGACTGCGCCGCTTTTTAAAAAAAATAAAAAAAAGCTTTTTAAGCGTCTTAAGCTTAATAAATTTATAGCTCTTTATAATATACTTAAATAAAAAAAATAGCTTAAAAGGAATACCTTATAGGGTAAAAAGTCTAATAAGCTAAAATTCCCTAGCTCTTTTATATATATAGTTATTAATTCTTCGCTTATTATAAATAGTAACTTAAAATAAAGTAATAGTATATATTTTATATAAAATTATAATATTTATACGCTTTTTAGAAGTACTATTTTTAATAATAATATTATTTTATATTTAGTAAATAATACATTGCTGCTTATTTTAAAAGTTTTTAAAAAAGCTAATAGTATCCGCACTATTAAAGTTAAAATATAAACTTTTTTAATTTTTAGTATAGGAACCCGTGTAATTAAAAATACTTTAAATAGCCTAAATAGAAATTCTATAAAAAATTTTATATTAAAGAATATAACTATTATAAAAATTTTTTAGCTAACTATAGTATTTAAAGCTTACCTATATAATAAAGAACTTTAGTACTTAGGCTTAAATAATATACTATATATAGGATTTTTAAAATAAAGTCTTATACTTATAATACTTACTTATAAGTATAATCTAATATTTATTAAATATAAGTTTTTATTCTTTTATTTTTTAGTCTAGAGCATAATACTAGTATATTAAAAATTTTATTTATAGTTAATATATTTATATATTAATATTAAGGATATATAGTACCGGAAAATAAAATATTTAAATTAAAAAATTTTATATACCTTTATTTATAAAGCGTAAAATATTTATATTTTAAATACTAAGTATATATATTATAAGTAATACTTCTTTATATACGCGGCTTAAGTAATTTTTTTAAAATTTAAAAAAAAGTTACTTTAACTATATTAGCGTATTTTATAAAATCTCTTTAATATGCCTAAAGGAAGGCTTAGAAAGTAGTAGATATTATTAGTTAAAAATAATTATAGTAAAAAAGTTTATATATAAAGCCTATAGGTAAAGTTACTTTTAAAATTTATAAAAATATTTTTAAGTTTTACTACGTAGGTATATACTTAGTATAAATTTAAAATTATAAAAATTTTTTAAAATAATAATATTACTACCTATCTATAGTATAGAAGATCGCGTTTTAAAAAATAAGTAAAAGAGCTTAGTATAAGTATTAAAATACTACCTTTTTATATATATAAGCTAAATAGCGGCGCTAAACGCGCTAGCTAAAAAATTATTAATAAAACTATTATTATAAGACTTAGTATAAATTTACTAAAAAAGCTTTAGCGAAAAATTATAAAAGTATTTATAGTATTTTATAATATTAGTTTAGTAGTTTCTAAAAGTATATAATCTTTAAATAAAGTTTTTTATAGCTAGTTTAGACAGTATTTCTATTATTATAAACTTAAGCTTATAAAGTACTAAATAGCAGATTTATATTTAAATTAAAATAATATATATACTTATAGTTATTATATATATTTACTAAATAGAAATTACGTAGTCAGGCGTAATAGGCGTAAATTTAAAATAAATCTATAAGCTTATATTAAATATTTAGTTAGTTACGTAGCTTTTAATATCTATAAAATATAAATACTATTACTTAACTAGATTATTATAATACGTAATATTACGTTTAATAAAACTTTTTTTTATAAAAGAAAAAAGATTAGCCTATCCTATAAGAAGAGGCTATAAAATTTATAAATATTTTATATACTATTAAGGTTATAGATATAGATAAAATTTTTAATAAAATTTTTAATATATAAGCTTATAACTCTAATAAGCTAAAAATTAGTAAAAATATTATATAACCTATATAGTAGTTTAAAGATACTTTAGTATAAGTTTTATTTTATTTTTTTAGCTAGTTAGGTAAGTAAAGTTTTATATAAGTAGTATATATATAAGCTATTAGTATAGCTAGCTAATAGCTGCAAATCTATATATTATATAATATAAATATTAGTCTAATCTCTTCTTAGCCTACTCTAAAGCCTAAAGAATTTAGGGGTATAGACTTTAAAAAAAATAAATACTTTAGTATTTTTTATAAAATATATTTTTATAAAAGAATAAAATAGTTTAAAGTAAAAAGCTTATAGAATCCTTAAATAATAGGTAAAAGCTTATTTAATACTATTACTTAAATTAGTAATATAAAGCTCCTCTTATTAAGTAAAATAATTTGTACCTATACTTATAAAATATAAAAATTTATAAAAAATTATAGTTTAACTATTTAATAAAGCCGAAGGTAATATAAGTTAGATTTTAAAAATTCTAATAAACTAGAAAGCGGGGATAAAAACCCCCTTAATATTTATATATTATTAAGCTCTAATCTAAAGAGTAAGCTATTATATAATATAAAGCTTATAAGTACTTTATTTAATAATATAAATAGTTCTCTCTAATATAACTTTATAAATATATTTATTTCTAGTATAAATATTATATAGAAAGAGCGTAGAGAGCTTATAATTATTAATACTATATTTTAAGCTACTATACTAAATAGGGCTTTAAAAAAATAATATTTTAGAATAAAGCTTATATATACCGTAATAAGCTTTTAAAAGAGCTAGTAATATAGAAAGTAATTTCTTTATATTTATTTAGTTTACTCTTTTACTAGGCTATATATAAAGAATAGACTATACTTTTTAAAAAATAAACTTAGTAAGTAGTTACGCGCTCTAATAGTACTAAATATCTACTTTTACTTAAATAGGTTTTTACCTATAAGTTTAATTAGGATAGTTACTTTATAAAATATAAAGCTCGCCTAGTTATTAGAGGTAATTTTTAGTTAAAAAATATACTTTTATTAATATATACTATAACACTTATAGTACGCTCCTTTTATATAGCTATAGTAATTATAATAAAGTTTAACCTAAAAATTTTATAGTTTAATATAATTAGTATATTTTTTAATATACTAATTAATTTCTTAAATCTAGTATAGTGTAAACTACCTAATAGCTATAAGTAAAAAAATAATTATATAAAGCTTAATTAAGCTTTATATAGGCTACGGGACTTACCTATACTATAATATAAAATATTTTTTAGTACCTTAACTAAGCTTAGCTTTATCTATTTAAAAAAAAAGTCTTGTTTATTCTTTAACGCAGATTATAAAATCTTTATATTTTTTTATATAAATAATATTTTACTCCTATACTATAAAATTTATTAGTAAGAAGCTTTTAAACTACGTAATAAGCTTTTAAAAATATATAAAATAGAGGTATACAGAGCTATAAAATAGTATTTTAAAATATAAGTAATTAAAAATTAAAAAAATTAAATAATTACGCTAATTTATAATTTATATATTAAAAAGATTATAAAAAAATTTAAAATAGTTAATTAAGCACTCTTTTTACTAACACCTTTACTATTAAAAGAGCTAATTAAAAATAAGGGAGAAGTAATAAAAGCTAAAATTAAAGCGTATTAGAAGCGCGTTAAATTTATATTTTATATTACTATTATAATATAACTAGATATAGTATTCGCCGTTTTAAAACTTTTTTATTTTTTAATTAATTTAAGTAAAGAGTATTTTACTATAGTAAAATACGGAATTATATTTCTTTATAAATTACGCTTTTAAGTAATCTAATATAGGGTATATAAGGGCCCAAAACTTATAATTTATTTAAACTCTTTATTTATAGATAATTTAAAAAGTAAATAATTTTTATATAGTTATATTATTATATTATTTAGGGGTAAAATTATTTAAAAAGTTATAAAATAGGCTACTATTACTATATTAACTACTAAAGCAGAGCTTCTCGCGCTTAAGTATATAAATAAAAAAATAATAACTCTAAAGCGCTTCTTTAAAAAACTTATTTTAGATTTTAGAGCTACGTAGTATATATTTTATAATAACTAATAAATAATTAGACTAGTTATAGGTAAAAATAAGTATATAACTACCTATTTATACTATATAAATATATAAAATATATAACTACACTAAAAGTATTTAAAAGAGAGTTTTAAAATTAAATATCTTTAGATAAGTAATATACTAGCAGATAGGTTAATAAAAGCTCTTATAGCTTAGTAATTCTAAAGATTTAGAAAGTAACTAAATCTTAAGAATATAAAAGAAAAAATTACTAAACTAAAATTTTAAAAAATTATATAATAATAGAGCGTAAAGCGCTTTAAATTAAATATTAAATAGTTTATTAGCTATTATTTATAATAAATAATTTAAAACTATACTACTTAGAAAAACTGTATAATAAAAGAGTAGAAAAATAATAAAATAATAAAAATTATATAATAACCTAATAAATATACTTAATAGATTAATAATTTTACTAACTTACTAAATTTTTAAATAGCTTAAGCGCGGCGCGAAGTAATCTTATTAAAAATATTATTTATAAAAGTATTACTTAAGTTTTTGTTTATTTTAATTATTTACCTAATAGTAGTCTATAATTTATTAAGTTTTATTATTTATAAGGTCTACGTTAGTAAAAATTAAAAAAAGTAAATTAAAAAATTATATCTACTTATAAGTAAGTTTTTTTACCTTCTTACTATAAAGCGGCTTATAATAAAATAGAAAGTATTTAGTAATTTCTTAAATATAACTAGAACTATAATAATAAGTATATATTTTTTCTAAATTTTCTAAATTAAAATATTTATATATATATTAGTTTACAGCTATATCTACTCTTATACGCCTAGTAATAAGAGTTTTATATTTTAGTATTAATATAGCTACTATTACTTTTACTAAATAAAGTACTATCTAAATAATAAAAGTAATATATAAAGCACTATAATTTTATAAACTATTAGTAATATTAAACTATATAAATACTATTTAATAGTTTCCTAACTTTATTAATTGTAATATAAAATAATAGATAGAGTTTAAAAAAACTATAAATTAAAAGGCTTAAAATATTTTTTATTAATATTATTTTTATTACTACAGCGCAATAAAGTTTATAAAATAAATAATTTACTATTTTTATTTTTTTTAAATTTACTTTTAAATTTACTCTCTACTATAGGGCGCGGTCTATTTTTTAAATCTAACCTAATAAAGCCTAAAAAAGCTAAATTAAAAAGGCGCTAATAGCGCTAGACGCTTAGAAAATCTAAATAAAAAAAATAGATTAAGTAAAATTAATAATTTTAAGAGTTTATTAAATTTTTTATTAGCGTTAAGCTTCCTATATAGTATTTAGTTACTTATAAACTAGTTAATAAATAGCTATTATAAAGCGCGGTATAGGTATTAAACTAAAAAAATTATTAAAATTATTAAATAATAATATAGGGGGATTATCTTCTAAAACTTAAAAAAGTTATAAATTTTTTTAAACTAAAAAAGCAGGAAAATTTTTATAAGCTTATAATAGTAAAGGAAAAAACTTTTATAAAAATTAAAAAATCTACGGAATATCTTAATTAAAAAAAAAAAAAGAAGCTTTATCTATTAAAGACCTAAAGTAATTATTTAGAACTTATAGTAACTATATATTATTTTATAAAAAAAATAAGTAAGTTATTAAATATTATAGTACAGGACTATCTATTTAAGTTATAGTAATTTTTATTTAAAACTAAATAGTATTTTAACTTTTTTAAGCTATCTATTATTAGAGCTCTTTATACTTTTTTTTTTTTTTTTTTAGACTACTTCTTTTTATAAAGCGTAATAACAGGCTAAAAAACTATATTAAGTAACTTATTAAAAACTAAAGAACTAGGCTCTATTAGCTCCTTACTAACCTTTATAAACTTATAATACTTAAAATACTATTTATATTTAATTATATTTAGGTACTAGACTATAGTAATATAGGAGGGATTAAAAAACTATTAAATAAAAATTAATAAAGTTTTTAAAAGATAAAATTAGAGTTTAGAAATCTAAATAAACTATAAAAAGTAGAGATTAAGAAAAATATTATAGCTTACTATAGTTACAGCACTAGTAATATAAATAATTAACTTATAATATTTATAATAATTAGAAAGCTTAAGAAGCTATTTAGAGAAAAAAAGTTAGATAAAAAAATATAAAAACGGTATAAATAGTATAAAAAAGTATAAAAATAATAGTTAAAAGTATAAAAAAAGTAAAAATTATTTTAAAAAAGTTAGTAGAAAAATTATATAAATACTTTTTATACTACTAACGCTAGCGCGCCTACTATAATTAGTTTTTTACTTTAAAGCTTTATTACTTAGTAACGCTACCTGCTAAATATCTACTTAAAAAAGCTTTTTTTAAAATTAATTCTATAGCTACTGCGAGCTTAAAAGAATTAATTTTTTATTTTTATTTTTTTTTTTTTTTTTATCTGCTTAAATAGTTAATCTGTTTTTATTAGTTTAACTAGGAGGTGTGTCGCGGAAAAATACTTTAAAGCTTATATTATTAGTTTATAAAGCTTTTTAGAATAGAGAATTATTTCTCTTTTATATATATATAATACAGCTCTTTAGCGCTTTTTTTTATATAAGTAGTCCGCTACTCTTTAATCTTAGAATTTAGTAATTTTTAGCTTGTTTTTCCTCTACAAAAGTACTAAATAATATTATAGGCCTAAATAGCTTTATACTAATATTTTTTATTTTTTAGTACTTATTTAAAAATTAGTATAATATCTCTACTATTACTAAATATTATTATACAGGCTAATATTATCTATAAAACTTTAAAAGTTCTATAGACTAATTATATAAAGCTTATACTAAGCTATATAATTAATATACGTAATAGACTAAACCTATAAAAAACTTTATCCCTTTTTATTAAATTAAAGATTCTAATTTAAAAAAAAAATAGACGGGTCTATACGTACTATAGTTAATTAATAGACTAAATATTATTATAAATCTAAAAAATAGCGTACTAATAGTAAAATAGATATATATAAAACTATACTATTATAAATTTTTTTTATATAATAACCCCTTAACTATAAAAGAGGAGGATATAATTATATAACTTAAACCTAAAAAGCTAAAGAAGCAAGATCGCCTAAAAAAGAACTATATAATAAAAGTCTTTATAACTTAAAAAGAAAAGCTTAATTTTATACTAGTAATAAAACTATACTAAAATAATATTATTATAGCACCTAGAGCTCTATTTAAGAAATCTAATTATATAAAGATTAATTCCCTTATTATAAATAATACTTTTAAGCCTATTATATATAATTCTACTATTTATATAAGCCGCATATTTAATCTTAGAATAGTATAAGAGGTTAAAAATAAATATATAATTTTATATAAGAAATCTAGCTATATACTTATTAGCTATTCTAATAATAATAAATAGTTTATTCTTATATAGATACTAACTATCTAAAAAATAAGCTAAAGACTTATTTTAGTTTTAGGCGTAATACTCCTTAAATTATATAATATAAAGTATAAATTATATAATATTACTTAGGCCTATATATAATTTAAAAACCTATTACTTTATACGCTATATATAAAGCCTTTAAAAAGTATAAAATATTTTTTTTCTTTAGTATAATTTTTTAAGTTATATAACTTTTATATAGTATAACTAAATTAGATTTATACTAATTTAAAACCTACTATAACTACTATATTAAAAAACTAAAAATATTCCCCTCTACGTATAATCTATACCTACTTATAATAAAAGAAAAAGTAAAAACTTTTAGTCTAATAGGTATATAAATAAATAATACTTTAAGTACTATTTTACCTAATTTCTCTAATAGAGAAAAAAATAAACTATAAGCTATAGAGTTTTATATAAAAAATAAATTATTCCTTTTTATATATAAATCTGTAAAGTTTAATAAAATAAAAATTACTTTAAAAGAAGATAAATAATTACTATAACCTAAAAAGAATAGAGCAAAGGCCATTATATAATTAATTTAATTAAATTAAAAACTTAATAGCAGTATATTAAGTAGTGTATAAAAAGTATATATATTACTTTTATCTATTAACTACAGACTATATTTAACCTCTTTATAGTTATATAAATAAGAAAACTTATTTTATTAAAAATAAAGGCACTAAATAAGAGGATTAAGTAGTAGATTAAAAACGTATAGAAAGGAGTTTTATATATTTTATTAGACTTTTAACGTATAAAATTTTTTATTTTTATAAATAAATCCTTCGCAAATAACTAAGATTTTAGCTTATAACTTAAATATTTTATTATTTTTAAAATTAAGAACTATATAAACACTAAGTTTACTATATATAGTAATATTATTTATTAAAACTTAATAAAATATAAATAAGTTACGTAAAGTATTCTTACTAGTAAATTATTTAAAATAATTATAGATTTTAATATAGCTATTACTCTTAACACTACTATTAATAAGGTCTTTTATATAATTAACCTTCTACTAGCCCCTATAGTAGTTTATATAAATTTAAAATTTTTATATAATTATCTTATTAAGCTTAGTATAATAAATAAGAAAAGGCTTATAATAAATATTATATTTTTTTTACTAATTATATAAGAACCGTAAAATCTCTAAAATATAATAAATAATAAAGAAAAATAATTCTATAAATATTTTTATAAAGGGTAAACTAAATAGTTCTTTTTTATAATTAGTATTTTTTAATACCCTTTTTTATAGTATTAAAGTTTTAGTTTATCAGCTAAAGCCTATATAAAAGGTTGTATAAAATATTTTATACTTTTTTTTATATTTTAAATTAGATATCCCCTATTATATAAATTACTATTTAGTATATTCTTTTTTATTTATATATTATATTCTTTTACCTTATCGCACGAAGGTTAAAAAAAAAACTTTTAAAATATTATCTCTAAAAAAAATAAAAAAAAAAAAAAAATAAAAATTTTTTTTTTTATATATCCATAACCCTCCTCTATATTAATACAGGAAAAATAAAGAAAAAATAAAAAAAAAATAAAAAAATTTAATTATTATATTTATATTAAGTTCTATGTAACTACTATATATAAAACCTATATATATTATTTTAAAATACTACTAGAATATAATATTCTATAAAAAGTAAAAGCCTAAAGTTATTACTATATTTTTATATATATAGTTATAGTTTAAGCACTTTACGTAACTATATTAAAAGTATATAAAAGTAGCCCTTACGGTAAATAATTTTTATAGTAAAAAAAGTTAAATTAGTATTATTAGATAAAATAATATTTATATTATATAAGAATAGCTAGTATACTATATACTTATTATCCTATAAAATATTACTATACGGAAAAAATTACACAGAAATATATATATACGTTAATATAAAAGGCTAAAAAGAATACTTTATTAGTAGCTATTCCAATAGAAATAATAACCTAAATTTATTTACTAAATATTAAAGCCTATATAAAGATAAAGCTAAATATAATTATAATTTACTATAGTTACTACTACTACTACTATTTATATAAAACTAAAGCTATTTTAAAAGTTTTATTAAAGATTAACTCTATATAAAAAAAGATAGCTAAAAAGTTAAAAAAAAAATAATATCTAAAACTACGTACGGAGATAATAATAGATAAAACAAAAAAAAAAAAATTTATAGAAAGAAAAAAATTTTTTTACATACTATTATTCTATATATTTTTAGACCGGCCCTTTTTAACTATTATATAATAACTTTTTACTTCTATTTACTATAATTTTACTTTTTACTTTTCGTGTAACGTATAAAATTATTAACTTTTTACTTTAATTTACTATAATTTTAATTAACAAGCAGTAGTATATTATATAATTTTACTTTTTATTATTATATAACACGCGAATAACAGACTATAATTTAATTATATAAAAATATATTAAAATAAAAGAATACTTATATAGAAAGGGGAACTATTTATTTATATATAAAAGAAATATAAAAAGATAGAGTATTCGTATAATATTACTATAAAAAGAAGAGTTATTAGTATATATAGAGTAGTTAATCTAAATAAATTTACTAGTAATACAAAGCGTATAAATTATATAACTATAGTTATATAATTATATAATCTATACTAGTAAGTAGAGCCCCTATCTAGCTATTATACAAATAGTAGAGAGGAAGAAAATTAATTAAAATATAATTATTATTATCGATTATTTTATACTATTTTTTATTTATTATAATATTACAGACGACTATTACTCCGTATAAGTAAAATATAGTTATCCTAATAATTATACTTATTATAAATAAAATTAAATATTAAAAACTTTAAACTATAAATAACTAATACTTAGTTATAGTATTATATTAGCTATATATTAAGTTTAGTTAGTAAATAAGTTATTTCTAATTTTATTTAGTAATATACTAGCCGATAAATACTATAGTAACCTATTAGTTACTTTTTTAATTTTAATTTTATATAAAATAGAGGTTATATTTATTTTTATTACTTTTTACTTCGCCTATATACACTACTGGTATAGCGTTTAATAATAATTAATTTTTTTTATTTATAATTATAAATTTTTTTTTACCTTTAAAAATAACTATAATACTAAGTAGGTCTATCTATTTACCTAGTGTATATACTAAAGATAATAATTATTATTTATATATATAGGTCCCTTTTAAATTTTTAAATATTACCTATACTATTTTAGGACGTTTTTACTTTTACTACTAGTACGCTTAGTAGTATCTTGCGTAGTTATACTACGTACTCTAAACTATATATTTTTAATATAAATTTAATTTTAACGCACTGTTCCTTTTTATTTTTAATAACTAGTATAGTACTACGCCTATTTTAATCTTTATATTTACTGTTCCTTTTTATTTTTAATAACTAGTATAGTACTACGCCTATTTTAATCTTTATATTTACTTTTACTTTTATTTTTACTATTATTTTTATATAGGCTAGCACTAGTAATTCTAGGTATTTAAATTTTATTATTTTTACTATTATGAAAATTACGATACTATTTATTTTATTAATATTTATTTTATTACTATTTATTTTATTACTATTTATTTTATTACTATTTATTTTATTACTATTTATTTTATTACTATTTATTTTATTACTATTTATTTTATTACTATTTATTTTATCGTTTAGGATTTTGGGGTATTAATAAATACTTAACTTAAAAAAGTATTTAGTAATTACCTTACGTATAAAATATTTAGTATAATTAAAAATAACTTTTTATTATTAAACTTTATTACCTTATAGATAGGATATAGTAGGAATAGAAATAGTTTATATATTTAGTATAGTAGACGTATTAAAATTAATTTAAATAAGTATATTATCCGCCGAGAAAAAAGTAAAAAAAGTAAGAGCTTTAAAGAATATTTTAGTAAGTATTTTTTTTAAACGTTTAGCTAAACTATAAGAAATAGAGGAGAGATATATAGGTAGTAGTAGTAATTACTACCTATATATTTCTAAAAACTATAGTAGCCTACACTAGATTTTTTAACTTAACGTTTTTTTAAGGGGGGTGTACTAAGTACGTAAGTACGCTAGTATAGTACTATATTCCGTTTAGTATTATTTTACCTAACTTTTTTAATATATTAAGTATAAAGGTATATAAATACTTTTTCTTTTTTAAAACCTCTTTTAGTTGCCTATACAGCCACACTTATTATTTAATTAATATATAAATATATAGTAATATACTAATAGTATTTAGTTAATAATAAAAAGTTCTTATTTCTATTATTTAGAGATTATTTTATTAGTAAGAGGATAATAATAATACTAAAGAGTATAGTAAAAGTATTAACTTTTTAAATTTAAAAAATATTATAAGGCTTTAAAATTAGCGGTCGTATAAGAAAATAAAACTTTAAGATTAAAAAATCTAGATAACTAATATAGTTAAAATTAAACTTAAAAATCTAAAATAAAAAATTCAGAGATTATCTATAAATAGTTACTATTTTAATATTATTAAAGTCTTTTTTTAGAAGCCTTATACTATTATTAATATTTTTAAATAAATTATTAAGACTTACGCCGTCCTAAATAAATTTTATAATAATAAAAAAAATCTAAATTTAAAGAGATTTATACTCTAACGTTTTAGATCTAAATCTTTAAAATTAGTACTATAATTTTATAGTAAATATAATTAATAAGAGTAAGCTTTATAAAAAAATTTTTATTAGTATAACTATTATTTCTTTATATTTATCTATAGGAGCTATATTAACTTAGTATATGCTACGTCCTTATTTAATATAAAAGTAAGTAAAAATAAAAACACTATAACTAAGGCCTATTAATTATAGGATTGTTAAAATTTTATTATAGTTAGTAGAGTAAATACTTAATTAATAACTTATTAGACTATATTTGTATATTTGTATATTAATCGAACAAATAGTGTGGCTGTAGTGGCTCGGGGCGACTAAAAGGGGTTTTAAAAAAGGAGGAGTATGTACATGCCTTTATAAACTTATTAGACTATAGCTATAATAATAGTAGCGGAGTAATAACTATAAAATAATAATAAAATATTTATAAATTATTATCTTAGGTAGAGTAGAACTATAAGTTATTTTTTAATAAAATAAAACTATAGACTATATATAGCGCATTTAAAATAGTAAGCGTAGTAGCTTTTTCTTTTTTTTATAAATACTATACTTAAATTCTAAAATGTTTTTAAATATAATTAAAACTTAAGCATTTATTTTTTTTATTATATCCATAATATTAGCGTATTAACGTCTAGTAATTAGGATAAGTAACTCCTAGTATATAGTATAGACTTTTACTAATAGTAATAACTAGTTAAATTATATTAAGAACTATTCTAACTCTTATTTTAAAGTCGTATAGTAGACAAGCCTATGTAATAAGTTAAATTCTTTAATTAATATTTTTAATTCCGATTTAAGCCTAATACGCCTTTTCTTACTTAAGATAAACGTAATTTTTAGTCTTAATAATGTTTATAAGAACGTTAAAATCTATTTTAAATTATATAGTAATATAGTAAATTTTATAGTAAAATAGTAAAAAAAAATAAAACTCTTTTATCTAAAATAAAAAACGGTAACGGTAATAGGAATAGAAATAGTAGTAGTAATAGTAATAGTAGTAATAGTAATAGTAGTAATTAGTAGTAGTAGTAATAGTAGTAGTAGTAATAGTAGTAGTAGTAATAGTAATAGTAGTAGTAGTAATAGTAGTAGTAGTAATAGTAGTAGTAATAGTAGTAGTAATAGTAGTAATAGCACTTTAATAATAAAAATTTTTTTTTTAATATAGTAAAGAAAGTAAAGCTTTAGTTAAAAAGTTTATTAAAATAATTAAAATTATTTAGGCATAAGAAAATACCTATAAATAAAAGTAGGACGGATAGTAAATAATAAAAAAATAGTATACTATAGTGCTATTAGGCAATTATATAGGAGCTTACTATTAGGGAGTTAGTAGTTATTTTAAGAGGACTAAGGAGTTTTATAGAAAGTATAGCTTTTTCGACACATAAAGTATAGAGGCATATATATACTCCTCCTTTTTTAAACCCCTTTTAGTTGCCCCGAGCCACTACAGCTACACTTTTTGTTCGATTAATATATAAATATAATATATAGAGAGTATAGCGTTATTTTAATACTTTAATAGCTATTAAAAGGAATATAGATTTTTACTACTAGTAAAAAAGTTATTATAATTACTATATAAGAAGCTTATTAAGAGTTAGTTAATTGCGTAATATAGTAAAAGTTTAAATAGCTAGTCTAGATTTACGTAACGTTACAGTAATAACCCTAAAAAAAGAAAGTATAGCTATAATAGACTTTACTAACTTATAGAAAATAAAATCGTTAAATAGTACTATTACTAAAAATAAGCTTAAATTTAGTATTATATAGACTATAATAAAAATTATTATTAATAAACTAGTATAGAATATAGTTATAATAAAAGCTTAATACCTATATATAAAAGTAATTGCTTAAATATATTTTATTTAAATAGTTATTCTAAAATTTTCTATATATATTTTATACTACTATAATTTACTTACTAATATATAAGATAAGTAGTAGAAAATGTATTATAAAAAATAAAAAAATATAGATTTTAGTAAGTAAAGTAAAAAAAAAATAAGTTACTGTAGTAAACTAGATAATACTTATTTTTAGAGCTAAAAGGTAAATTAATACTATCTATAAAATTAGATAATTAAGATTAAATATATATATAATAAGTAAGTAATTAGGTAATCTAGTTACATAATTAACCCGTAATTAGAGAGGGTATATAAGTTTTAATATTATAATATACCTCCTAAGTAAGCTGCGTATTAGTAGTAAGCCTATTTAGAAATTACCTAAAGTAAATTTTATTTTTTTAATATTCTACTATAAAACTCGTAGTATGCTTAATCTATTTTATTAAATTTTTTTTTTATAATTTTAGATACTATTTATAGTAGCTTATTTTATTAATTTATTTTAAGTACAACTTATTTCCTATATTATCCTATAATTAGTTATTATTTTTTTTTTACTTAATTATGCCTTTTATATTTAGTAAACAGGTAATATTATAGGCGTAGTAAATAAGTAGTAGATTATATAAATAAAAGCGGCTCTACTACGCTAGTTATATATAATAGCTACTTAAATTATCTTTCTTTTCTTTTTTTTTTGTTTATAATAATTTTTACTATAGTAAGTAATACTACTATTATTACCCTATTTTATTTATTTAAGTATTATTAACTAATTATAGAATACTTTTAGATATTCTAGTATTTATTTCCTTATTTATAATAAATAGTAACGTAGCGGTCGCGGTTATAATAATTATAATAATTATAATAATTATAGTAATTAATTTATAAAAATTACTTTCTCTACTAACCCTTTTAAATTAAATAATAATAATAATAATAATCCTTTAGTCTTAAACTATAATAAAAAATAATAGAGCGGCGATAGTTAGATAATTAATAAAAATAAAGAAAAGTTATCTTCTAAGTTTAGTAACCGGCTTATTTTAAATTATAAGGCCTATATACGCAGCGCTCTATTTAGTAATTTAATAAAAGCCTATTTTAAAAATTTTAATTTTATAGATACGCGCTGCTATTAATACGTAATTTATATATATAATTTATTATATATTTTATTAATTATATTTCTATTATATATTACTAATTATTATAGTTATTTTAGTATTTATACTATTTATATAACTTTTATTAAGCTTATAATTAAGTATAATACTATAAACCGTAAAATAAGTAATTATTTTTTAAATTTTAGTTTATAGATTATACTAATATTTTATAGTTTAATAATAAAATTATATTTACTTTTAAGGCTGCCCGTAAAATTTTTAAGTAGTACTAAACTTTTTTAGTACTAAGTACTAATATAATATTACTAGGTAATTAGAGTCTATTAGGCTTTTTTAATTAAAACTAATATTTAAGTTCTATTTTTAGTAGCTAGGGCTATAATAATCTAATTTATAAATATTCTTTTAGGCGTATTTTAGCTATTACTAATTTTTATTTAATACCCCGCTATTATTTATCTAAGTAGTAAATAGCTAATAACGTTACTTAAATAATAGACTAAAATATTAATTTAAAAGAAAATCTTACTAGCTGCTTCAATAAATTTATTTTAAGTTTAAATTAAGAGTAGTTTAATCTGTTTTTAAGGGGGTATAATACGTATATAAGGTTAAAATAATAATATTATAATTATAATTATCTATTTAAGTATTAAGAAATAAAGAGTAAGTTATATTTTTATAGCTAGAGTTTTCCTTTTTAGACTCTTAGCTACTCTTATTTATTTTAGACTTTAAGCTACTTTTATTTTACTTAGACTCTAAGTAGGCTTAGTAAAACTAAGAGGTATAAGCGTAAGTAACTATATAAGCTACTTAATAAGGCTTTAGCTATATTATAGTCGTAATTATCTACTCTTCTTATAATTAATTTTCTTTATTTTAGATTTTTTTTATGTAGATTTTTTTTATTTAGGATAAATAAAATCTAATAGGCTCTCTTCTCTTTACTTTATACTTACTTAATAATTAGTAACTATATATTTTATAGATTAAGCAGCTTTTTAAAGTATATAAATTATTATTATATAAGCGTTTTTATTAATTTATTAGTAGGCATATTTCTAGTTTATAAATAGATTACTTTAAATAATCTTTTTATATATTTTTAACGCAGCTATATATTTTAAATATTAATATAGTATAATTAAGTTATAATTTTTTTATTAGCTTTAACTATAAGCCTAATTATCTATTAATTATTATAGTAAATTCTCTAAATAAATTCTTAATTAAGTATAATTTTATAGAAGAAGCGCTTTAAAACTATTATTTTTTTACTTATATATTTTAAAGCAATTAGCTTAGCTTTTATTATTAAAGTAGTAATAGTAGTCTATCTAACTATTTTTTAAAATATTATACCCCCGAATATTATTATAATATAGCTATAAAATAATCCTCTTATTTTAGGGTTATTAGTAAATAAAGCGTCTTTATAAATTATAAGATTAGGTTTATTATATTACCTATATTCAATCGCCTACTAGCAGGTATAATATAGGTAAATATTTATTTTATTAATAATAGTAAAATGCTATAGGCTTAGATTTATTAAAAACTATA
The DNA here is from genome assembly GCA_030770415.1 of Pleoardoris graminearum. Taxonomy (NCBI): domain Eukaryota; kingdom Fungi; phylum Ascomycota; class Dothideomycetes; order Pleosporales; family Didymosphaeriaceae; genus Pleoardoris; species Pleoardoris graminearum. The sequence goes on from JASEKS010000183.1 coordinate 166,808, forward strand.
ATAGTATTAAAATTATAAATATAATATTTAGGCAAAGTATAATTACTATATATAAAACTAATTTTATATATTTTTAATATTACTTAACATCCTGCTTAGAAGCTTCTTTAGTAAATTTAATAAGCTTTTTTAAAAGTAGGGGCGTATTAGAGAAGCTACTATTATTATTAAAACTAAATTTCTTTATAATCTTATTAATATATATATTATAAATAAATATAACTATTCTAATTTTATAATTATAGATTACTTTAACTTTAAAAAACTATTAAATAGGCCCCTTTACTTTAATTTCGTATTTTAAAGTAATTTAGTTTTAGAGCTATTTTACTATTATTTTATAATTTTTATAATATCGTAGCAGGATATTATTTATATAAAATAAAATAAAAACCGTCTTCTCGTAATTAAAAAATAATAAAACTCTTTCTTTAATACTATAAGCCTAATAGTATATAGTAAGCTTAAAAATTTTTTATATTAAAAGTAAAGTAAGTCGTATAGATTATATAATACTTAATTAAGTTTAACGTATATATTTTACTTTTTAAATCTATTAAATAATTTATATATTACTAGATTTTCTATTAATATTAGAGTATTAAAAAATATTTTAATAATATTATACTATAAAATCTCTAAGTTAAATTCTATTATAAGTATTATTATAATATAAAATAATCTTACTATAAGCGTAATAGTATATATTAATTATATAAAATTAATATTTTAAAAATTACCTCTTACGATAATATATATTTTATATTTAATAAAATATTTATTTTAATTAAATTTATAAGTCTAGACTTATTTTAATAATAAAAGTTAACTATTTACATTTACTTTAGTAATTTTTTTTTTAGTTCCTTTCTTTAGAAGCGTATTAATTTTAATATATAAGACTTATTTAAATCTATTACTAAAAAAATATAAAGCGAACTACTTTTATATTATAGGTAGTAAAAAAAGATTATTTTTATATATATAATATAGATCGCGGCGGGTAAAGTAATTAAAAAATAATATTTTAAATATTCTTTTAAGTATTACAGCTATTATTATAGTATTAAAAATAATATATATTTATAGCTTAGCGTATACCTCTATAGTGCTAAAAAATATATATATATAAAATTAATTTAAAAATTATTATTTTATAAATCCGTAATTACTATATAAGTATTTATAAAATTTATTCTACACCCTAACTAATTATCTAAATTATTTTTCTTAGGTCGCCTTCTATAAAGGGGTAAATTTATATATTTAATTTTAGGTTTTTACTACTATAGTTTTTTATTTAATTACGTTACCTAACCCTAATTACGGTCTTAGTAGTATTAAACTAGTAGTATTTTTATTTTACTTATAGTAGTAGAAATATTATTTATAATTTAAAAAATAGCTATAAAGCGATTATACTCTAAATTTTAAAAATTATTTTTAAAATTTAATAAACTAGTTTCTTTAGCTTTATATATTTTCTAGTAGCTATTAGATATTTTTTAATTTTTTATAAAATTACTCTAAGTAGTATCTAGCGCTAGTATTATTTTTAAAGTTATAAGTTTTAATTATTTATCTAATATTATACAGATTTTTAAATAATTACTAACTAAATAATTATTCTATATAGCTATTAAGTTTTTAGTAGTACTAGAAAAAGTTTAGCCTACTACTTTTTTATATTAACTATAATCAGCACCCCCGAGTTTATAATTAAAATTTAAATATTTTTTATTTTTTATTCACTTATCTAACTAGCTTAATAAATATATATTATTAAATACTACGCCTAAGTCTATAAATTTATTTTTATAAAGTATATTAACAACTAAAATTATTTCTTTCTTAAGTATTCTATAATTAGATAGCCCTTTATAAAAGAGCTTTTTATTAAAAATAATATTTTTAGTTATAATTACCTAATTAAGTACTAGGACTTATATCCTATAAATATTAAAAGTATAATAGTTTATTAAATATCTAATATAGCCCTACGGGTTTATTTTAAATATATACTTAGTATAGACTGTTAAGCGCTTTTTATTTAAAAAGTAAGTATAGTAGCTATATATATAAATTCTATTCTAATTAGGGCGTAAGTCTACTATTATATTTTTTATAATTATAGGCTCTTACTATGTAAAGTACTATTTAAACTAACTATTAAATATTTTATTTAGTAATTATATTTTATAAAATAATAATAGACTTATTCTATATAGCTATATTATAGTATCTACTATTTTAAACTAAAACTTAGTAGATAGATTAGCACTTAATTATATTTTAATTACTTTTAGAATTATTTTTTAGCCTACCCTCTTAGCGCTGCTATTTAGTTTATAAGTATATAATAGGGTTATAATAAGCGTAATTCCCTAATTAGCTACCTATTTTTTAAATTAAGATTAACTATACTATAGTACTATAGTAGTGCTATTATTTTAAATAAGTATATAGATTTTAAGATTATATTACGTAAAAAATAACTTAGTAAAGTCCTTAAAGACTTTTATAATTAATCCTAAGCCTTTTAAGTAGAGGTTATAATTATAGATCTTTTTACTAAAGTTATTCTTTAAAATTATACTCTATTACTCGCCTAATTTACTCATTATTATATTAAAGAGGTTTTATAATACTTAAAAAAATAGTTATAGTAATTATTTCTTTAGTTTTCTAAAAATTACTTACGCTATATAAGTAGTAGAATAGTATATATACTTTAAATAAGTTATATTATTAATTTTAATATTTTAAGTATACTATATTAATACTTATAATACTCCTTTTTCTAAATACTCTAATTACTAATACTATATCTACTCGCTGTTAATATAAAAATAATTAACTTATAATTTTTAAGTCTTATAATTATCTATTAGAGTATTAATTATAAGATAAAAAATAATTAACTTATATTTAATAAATATAAAATTATACTTATATTATAGTTTTATTAAAATAATATTCTACGTTAGCATACCTATACGTAAAGTATAATTAAAATTCAAGTACTAAATACTAATCTTCCCTAAATAAGCTTTAGAAATAATATTAATATAAAAGCCTTTTACTATTATAACGTTTTTAAGTATTAAATCTTTTATACGAAGGCTATTTATACTATATAAAATTTACTTTAAAATTTAGTTATCTATTCTAATAATTACTAATACCTATATTCTAGTTTTAATACTTTTAATTTTAGTTACTTTTTTAAACGTTCCGGGAATAAATATTCAGGTATTATTAATAAAATATATAATAGTACTACTATTTAAAATAATACTTTTTAAGAGAGAGTATATACTAAATATTATAGTATTATAGACTCCTATACTCTCTTTATTTAATATAAGTATTAAAGGATTTATAATAGTAGCTATAATCTTTATTAAATATATTATTCTAGTATCGGTATTTATCTTTTAATTTTTAAAATTTTTCTTTTTAATTTTTATTTATAAATTAGTATATTTAGTCTACTATAGGCAATTAAAAATTTTTTTCCTATTAGTACTAGAAAGTATAATTAGTAGTAATTTTTTTAGATATTTTTTTATATTTACAGTCTTAAGCCTACAGTAATAAATTAGCTTTTAGTAGTAATAAATAAATTTTAAGTATAAATAAATAGGCTTACGCTTAGTTTAACGCTTATTTTAATTTTTATTAGTATTTAAGTTAGTATTAGAGCTGCGTCTACCTAGTATTATAAATACTACTAATTTTTTTTATAATTAGTATATAGAGACTTCTACTAAAGTATTATAAAAAAGATATTTTTAATTTTATTTAAAATTAAAAGAGGTTATTTAAGTATTAAATTACGCATAATATTATACTTTATTAATTATACCTAGTTAAAGGTAATCCTTTATTATAGTATAATTAAAAAATTATAAATAGTTATTTCTTCTTCTATATTAAGTATTTTATATATATGCGCCTTTTTATAAAGGAGTTTCTATTTATTATATTATTACTTAGGATCCTGCCTTCTATACTTTACCTTTTTAAAATAAGTATAGTATTATACTTATACTAAATTTTATATATTAGTATTAGTTAGTATAAAATTAGCTCTAAGTATACGTATTATTTCTTAAAATATTAGCTTTTAGTAATTAAAAATTTTAATTATTATTAGCCCTAAAATATTAGAGTATACTATTTTATTTACTTAGTCCCTAAGGTTTTTAAGATAATTATTATCTATAGACTAATTAGTAAATAGTACTTTATATTTTATTATTTATATAGAGTACTACTTTATTTATATTTTATATTTTTTAAGATCCTTTTTATATTATTTTCTAATTATAATATTATTAGTATTTAAAAGAGCTAATTAAACTAAAAGTAAAGAGTACTATAGTTAATAATTTTTTATAGGGGTAATATTTTTTTTTTAAAGTTAACTTTTTACTAGATCTCTTTCTATATAGTAAGGAATTAGAATTATATATACTAATTAAGCTAGCTTAAGTAGCTTATTAGCTAATAGGGCTCTATTAGAATTAAGTTAGTTATTATAATAGACTAATTAGTAAGTAATTAAGGAAGAGGGGGGGGGGGAGAAAATAAATTTAGTTTAATAATTAGATATATTAGTGCGACGGTAAGACATAATTAAAGTATATAAAAATTAGTACCTACTAGTATTAAGTTACGTAGAGAGAATTATCCTATAGTTTTAAAACGCTAGACTTATAACTATAGTAAACTAAATAATATTTATTTTTAGAGCTAAAAGATAAATTAATACTATCTATAAGATTAGATAATTAAGATTAAATATATATATAATAGGTAAGTAATTAGGTAATTTAGTTACGTAATTAACCTGTAATTAGAAAGGGTATATAAGCCTTAATATTACGACAGTTACTTATTAGAGTACGATTTCTTATATAATATATTTAGATATCTAATAGCTAATAATATAGTTCTAAACGACTAGTAGTAAATATATAATATTAAAAGTCTTAACTTAATAATAATACAGGCTAACTATATTACTTTATTAAATAATATAAACTTATTATAATAATGTAAAACTTTAAATACTAATAGATTAGAAATATAATTATATTTATAGTTTTATTTTTTAATTATCTATACTTTAAATAAAATAAAAAAAGAATATTTAGTACTTCTATAAAACGTATTACTATTTAATAGTAAAGCTAAAACAGTTATATACCTTCTATAATAGTTCCTTCTTTAATTTATATATTAAAAGTCTTTTACGGTAATAACTATATTATAAAAATATAAAATTATTAGGCTATATATTATTCTCTTAATAGTAGACTTTACTTAGTATAACTAAATAGTATAATTCTATTAGTTTATTGGCTCTAAAAGACTATATAAAGACTCTCTAGTATTTTATATTTAGCTAAAGCCTAAGTCCTTTTATAGTCTAAAAGTATTAGTATACAAAGCTAGAACAGAATATAGATTAATAGTAGCCTTATTAATAAAATTTAAGCCTAAGACTAGTAAGAGAAAAACTAGTAAAAGTATAATTTTTAGTACACTCAATATTACCTTTTAATATTAGAATATAGTTTATAACTATCCTTCTCCTTAGGGTTATTACCGTAATATTACGCGATTTTAGGCTAACTATTTAAACTTTTACTATATTATATTATTAACGCTAACTCTTAATAAGTTTTTTATATAATAACTATAACAACTTTCTACTATTACTAATAACCTGTAACCTTTTTAACAGTAATTAAAATATTAAAATTTAATATAGTACTCTCTATAGAATTTTTATAAAATTTTTTAATTCTTTTATAATAACTACTAACTTTTTAATAGTAAGCTTTTATATAACTACCTTATAGCGCTGTAGTATACCCTTTTTTTACTATTTACTACTTACCCTATTTTTACGTATACGTATATCCCTGCGCCTAAATAATTCTAATTACCTTAATAAGCTTTTTTTATTATAATTATACTTTTTAACTTCGCGCTACTATAAGGAACTTTATTTTTTTTTTTAAGGTATTACTACTATTACTACTACTACTACTACTACTACTACTATTATTACTATTACTACTACTATTACTACTACTATTATTATTACTACTACTACTACTACTACCGCCGCCGTTTTCTACTTTAAATAAAAAAGTCTTACTTTTTTTATACTATTATACTATAAAGTTTACTATATTATTATATAATCTAAAATAGATTTTAACGTTTTTATAAGTATTATTAAAGTTAAAGATTATATTTATTTTAAGTAAAAAGAGGCGTATTAGAATAAAATTAGAATTAAAGATAATATTAACTAAAGGATTTAGCTTATTAAGTAAACTAGCCTATTATACTACGCAGAGATAAAGGTTAAAGTAATTTTTAATATAATTTAGTTAGTTATTACTATTAGCAAAAATCTATACTATATCCTAGAGATTATTTAGTAAACTAATTATTAGATACTAAAATATTAACGTTATAAATATAATAATAATAATAAAAGATTTCTAGAATTTAAGTATATAGTATTTATAGGAAAGAAAGAAAGCTATTATAGTTACTATTTTAAATATACTGTATATTAAATACGCTATATATAGTCTATAGTTCTATCCGCGATAAACTATTAGTTATTTTCTTTCTTTATACGAATGTACTTTTACTATATATAGATCTCTATTTTATAGTTGTTACCCTGTCGTTATTATAGCTACCGCCTAATAAGTTATTTATTAAGTTATTACTTTACTAGCTGTAAAATTTAAAAAATTTTATATTTAATAGGCCCTAGGTTATAGTACCTTTATATTTTTACTTACTTCTATATTAAGTAAGGACGTAGCGTACACTAAGTCGATACAGCTCCTACGGATAAACGTAAAGAAATAGTTTATAACTATATTTATATAATATATATTTTTAAATTATATTTATTACTTATTCTTTACTGTTAATTGATTTTTAGATATAGTATCTACACTAATAATATTTAAGTAAAAAGGTATTCTAAGACACTAAATATTTAATCTAGAATATAAATTAATACTTTTTACTTAATTATTTTTAGAAAATTTCTATTTTAGTATATACTTTTTAACTTAGTAATATAATCTAAAAAAATTATTTAGTACTGGATATTATAATTAGTAGCTTTATAGTTATTTATAAATAATAGCTATTAATTAGAATTTATTTTCTTAGCTTATTAATACGATAGAAATATTATAAACTAGACTCTTTTTAAAATTTATTCTTATACCTAAGTAACTAAAAAACAAACCCTTTACTAAATTAATTAGTAAAAATATTTAAAAACTTATTTCTTTAGAGTAAGTAATAATAGAGTTAAAATTAACTCTTAAACTTTTTATAATATATCTAATAGGGCTTTACGTAGTATACGTAGTTTATATAACTATAAAATTATATAGTTTTATAGATTTCTATATTATTATATAAAACTATATAAATTATATAAGGTAAGTACTACTAATTATATAATAATATATAACTTATATAAATTTAAAATCTATTTTTAGTAGATTTAGAACATAGAAGTTCTAACGCTATTTAAAATTATAAAATTAATAAAATATTAGTATTTCTTTTATTAGATATAGTCTATATTAGAGTATAAATATATAAGTCTAGTCTATAGTATATATTTAGATACTATAATAGCTTTTACGAGAAAGTCTTTTAAATATTAGTACTTTTACTATTTTAGTAACTAATTTATATTTAAATAATAATTACTATTTTAGTAGTATACAAGCGAGAAATAAAATAATAATAGCCCTTAAAAAGAGATAACACGTTAGTTTTAAAGAAGCTAAAGGAAAACAGCCTATAATAGAAAATTAAAAAAAATAATTTAAGTATAATTAAAACGATATATAAATTAAAGAGAAACTATAAATATAATATAATATTTTTAATACTTAATCTAAAAACCAGCTAAATATATATATAAATCTCCTAATAATATTAAAATATATAATAGTTTAAGAGGATAGTAAGTTTATTTTAATAACAATAATTATAGCCTATACCTTTTTTGGACTAGTGTCTCGGCACTACACTTTACCTCTCTTTACATGATAACAATAATTTATATACTAAAAGCAATAGGATTAGTTAAGCTAGTAATAAATTTTTTTTTTAAAAAAATATAAAGAATGTAATTAATAAAAATTTTATAAAATATAGTCTATATAATAATAAAACGTTAAAAGTTAATAAAAATATTTAAAAATATATAAATCTATTATATAAAAATTCTTAAATCTATAATATTACGTTTAGTAATAATATTCTCTTTATAATTATAATATTTATAGAATAAAGTCCTAATTCTATAACTATAGTATTAAAAGATTTTAGTGGCTATTTATAAGTAGTATTATATACTATTCTAAATAAATACTCAGTAGTTTAAAGAGATTTAGTAATTATACTAATAAAAATCTCTTCTCTCTATATATAGTTTAGTATATAGTTTTAAAATAAATTTATAATTAATGTTTATACACTATAGCCCTATTATAAAATATATATAGATATACTACATTACGTACACGATTTAGGACTTAATAGAGTTTCCTTACTGCGTTTATACCTATAAATCGAGGTCTAGGCGTACTTTTACTTTTTGATATAGATATACTAAATCTTTATATATTATTTACTTATATAAACTTACTAAAATTTTATTTTATTTTATGAAACCCTAAATATAATAAAAAAATTAATAATAAGCTTAACTACCTTATAAAGAAGTATACGAAAATAAAAGAGTAAAATATAAAACTTTTATAACTATAATAGTAGAATAAAAAGAGAGTAAAAGTAATAATAAAATTAAATATATTATAATACAGTACTTAAAAAGCTTAAAAAAAATTTATACTATAAGTATATTATATTAATTTATTAGCGGTACCGCTTTCTATTATTTTAAATAAAATTAGAGAGTATAATAAATCTATAAAATTATTAAGAAATATTAATACTTACTTCTTATATTTGCTACTGTATTTAGTATATTAAGCCGACTAATAAATATATAGTATAAACCTAGATACTAACTTATTAATACTTTTAATATTTTATAAGCTATCTAGAAGCTATATATCCATAAAATAAATAAAAATAATAAATATTTAGTATATTTTTATATAATTACGCTACTAATATATTAAAGTAGAAATAGGATTTTAAATATATATAAATATTATAATAGGACTATTAGTACTATTTTATATATAATTATCTAAAGTAACCCTTTACTAGCTTTTTAAAAAAGAAATTATATCTTTTTTTAACCTAAAAAAGATAAAAAGTATATCCCAAGTAATAATCTTTAGTATAAAAATAGGCCCTGTTATTTCTATATAATATAGAGGCTAAAAGTTCTTAATTTTTTTTTTAAAAGAAAAAATATTATAATAATAATTATCTTTTGTAATATAAAAAAATTTAGTTTTATATTTTTTTATTTAATCCAAAAATCTTACCTAATATTTCTTTACGTTAATTTATAGAAACTATATTAACTTAGTACATACTACGTCTTTACTTAATGTAGAGGAGTAAAACTAAAAGCGATATAACTAAGGCCTACTAAATATAAAATTTATTAAATATTATAGCTACTAGAGCGATAACTTAACTAATAACTTATTAGGTTATAGTAATAGTAATAGCGAGATAATAATAAAGTAATAACTATAAAATAAAAATAAAGTATTTATAAGTTATTATCATAGATAGAGTAAAACTATAGTTTATATAGTACGTTTAAAATAGTAAGTATAATAGCTTATTCTCCTTTTTATAAATACTATATATAAATTTTAAAAAAAATTTTTATATAATTAGAACTAAAACATTTATTTATATTATTACTAGAACGTTAGTATTTTAGTATTTAATAATTAAACTATTAGGTTACTTCTAGCGTATAGTATAAGGTTTTACTAATAGTAACGACTAGCTAAATTATATTAAGAACTACCTTAATATTTATTTTTACGTAGTATAAACGGTCGGTCTATTTAATAAACTAAATTTTTTAGTTAATATCTTTAATACTAACTTAATTCTAATACGCTTTTTCTTACTTAAGTAAAATACTATTTTTAATTTTAATAATACCTATAAAGACTATATAGTTTAATTTTATCTATATAAAAATATAATATAATTTATAAAAGAGTAGTTAAAAAAAAGTTATACTTTTTTATTTAAAATAGAAAACAGGGACGGTAATAGTAGTAATAGTAGTATTTTAATAATAAAAGAAAAAAACTTCGTTAAAATAGTAAAGGAAGCGAAGCTCTAGTAAAAAAAGCTTATTAAAATAGTTAAAATTATTTAGATATAGAGATATACGTACGTATAAAAATAAAATAAGTAGTAGGTAATAAAAAAAGGGTATACTATAGCGCTATAAAATAGTTATAGAAAAGCTCTATTAAAAAAGTTAGTAGTTATTATAAAAGAATTAAAAAATTTTATAGGAAGTACTATATTATATTTTAATATTTTAATTACTATTTATTTAAAAAGGTTATAGATTAGTAATAGTAAAAAGTTATTATAGTTACTATATAAAAAGTTTATTAGAATAAGTCTATATTAATAACGTAATATAGTAAAAGTTTAAATAGTTAGCCTAGAGGAGAAAAATCTTATCTAATATATATAGATTTTTAATAATATTTAATATAATTACTTTTAAAATATACTTTTTTTTATTTTATTAGTGCTCTTTTAATAAATATTAAAATAAAAATTATATAGTAATTAACTTTATTACTTATATTACTTAAGTTAAATACTATATAAAAACTCTTAAATTTTTTTAGCTTATTTAAAAAGTAAAATTTATAAAAGTTTGTAGTAATATACATAAGATTAATAGTAAGTTCTTTTATTATTTTAATAAACTACTAGTCTATTTTAAAAATTATATAATATGAAGCTTTATATTAACTATTATTATATTATAGTTTAAGATTAAATATTAGAGTTATATTAACGGCTATTACTAAAAAGAAGTAATAAAATATTTTATTACTAAGTTCTTAGTAGGGTAGTACAGTGGGTAAGTGCCTAGAAATGTATAGGTTCGTTAATTTTTAATATTATTTATATATTAGAGGTTTAATTCCTCTCCTAATTACAGTATTCTTTAAATATGCTTATTTTATTAGTAAAAAATAAAGTTTTTAGAAGTGTGGAATACTACTAAAGAATTAATATACAGGGGGGTGACAAAAAAAAAGCGTAATCAAAAAAGATACCTTTTTAAAAATAATATAACTTTATAATTAGTAATCTAAAAATTACTAAAAAAATAGTATTTTAAAGAGAAAGACTAGTAGATTCTATTTACCCTATTAGGCGCTGCTTACTAAGGGGTTTAGGTGTAGTAAAAAATTAGTAAATATAGAATATTTTTTATGCCCTACTTTAAGTTAGTATAACTTTTTATTTAAGGTGTAAAATTAGCTTATTATTATATATATAATAATAAATACTAGGTTTTATTAGTATACAAAATATTTTTATATATTTATATATTAATTAAAAAATTATATATAAAAGTTACTTTTTCACATTTTTAATAATAAACTAGTAAATAATATATTACTAGTACTTAGCATAGTAGTCCTAAGATTCTATAAGTATATTATAATAGGTAGAAAGTAATAATATATAATTATTAATAACTTTTTATAATTTTATATTTTATAATTTAAAAAGTGTACTTTAATAGTCTCTATAGTTTTTAAACTTAACTCTATACCTAAATTAGACTTTTTATTTATATATAGCCTAGATATTATATAATTTTATATATTTTTTATATAGGCTATATCAGTGCTATATGCTAGGTAAAAAAAAATTCTCTTTTAATTATTCTTAAAATAGTTTAAAACGTCTATTATTTTATAAATAATAGTATTATATTATTAAAATTACTAATATAAGTTAATACTAATGTAAAGTTTATATTTATAATAAAATATAATTATATAATATATATTATTATATTATTATATTAAAAAAAGGACTAAAAAATCTATAAAGTTACTTACTCCTTTTTATCTTCAGTTTAACTTTAGATATAAAAATTTTTTTTATATAAATTTTACTAGTAAAGGAAATAGATAAATTAGGTATTTTAGTAAATACTAAATTATGTTTATTTTTTAACTAAATTACGTTCTAAATTTAGAATAGTAAATTATAACTAATAAAATAATTACTATAATTAATATTTAAAAAATAAAACTATAATATAAAAATATATTAAAAGTAATATATTAAAATATTAAAATAACTTACTTTCTAAATAGGTAATAGCTAGTTATTTTTTTAACTATATTATTATCCCTTTTTCTATAATACTCTTTTTTAATCTCTCCTTTCTATTGTGCTAACTTATTAAAAACTATTATTTAGCTATAATTTATAGTATTAATATTTTTAATATTTTTATTAGCGTATTTTACTATTGTTTTATAGCGTTTTTTTTATAAATTTTAGGTTTTTTTTATTTATATTAATATTATAACACTTCTCTTTTAAAATACTTTTATAAAGATACTTTTATAATATTTAGGCGATTTTCTAATAATTATTATTTATTATCTTTTTTAGGGCTTTTAATTAAGTTTCTATTAATAGTTTTTTTTATTCTCTATATTATGTGAGGAACTCTACTCCTTTTAACTTTATTTATAGTATTATTATTATTATTTTATTTTTAATATATTATATTATATTATAAATACTATTAGGAGTCCTTTTAAAGTAAATATAATAATTAAAATAGAAGTATTTACTTCTAAAAGAAACCCAATATTAAATTTAAGTTTTATTAAATATTACGCTATATAAAAGGAGTAGAAGTCTAGGTTTATAATATTAGAAAGATATTATTATATACTATAATATTAGTAATATATTACGTAAGTAGTGATTATATAAGCATAGGCTATATGTTTCTTATTAATATAATTTTATTATATAATTATTAATATACTTCAAAAATCTAGTCACGTGACCTATACTAGGCCTAAAATAATATAGTTAAAGTTTTAGTTAAATATATTTACTAACTAAAAAGTTATAGGACCCTAAAAAAGGGGTTAAAACAATTACCACGTTTCGGTAATTTTAATTTATTACAGGTAATATATATAATATAACTAAAATCCTTATATAAATCTCTATTATTTTCGCTTTATAACGGTATTATTCACGTATTTTTAGGCTTAGTAATTAATGTTATTTAAATTTTTAAAAAAGATAACTTTTTTAATTACGCTTTTTTTTTGTCACCCCCCTGTAAGACTATAAAAAGCTAAAATTCTTATATAGAATACGTTATATCTAAATGTATAAGTAAAATATTTAGGCTAAATTTACTATCTGAAGTTAAACGAGATAAAGATCTATTCCTAAATAGGCTTAGCGTAGTAAACTAGGCCTAATTAGGTAATGGATTAGTAATTTAATATAACTATTTAGTAATATAACTTATATATTAGTTAGGAATTAAAGAGCTAGTTATTAGTTTACTTAGGAGATAAAGGACTTTCTTTAATAATTAGGTAGCATTAAATATAAGGTTTATTTTTTTTTTTAAAAAAAAACTAAGTTCTTATAGGAGGTCGAAGACCTTAAGTATTATATTTATATATAAAATAAAAACTATTTGTAATATAAATTACGTTTAATTATTTATATATTTATTATATAATATTTAGCTTATACTTAGTTATAAGTAAATAATAACTACTAAAGTACTAGTAGTACGTATAAGTTTCTTATACTACTATTTTTTTTAAAAATGCTTTAAGGGGACCTAAATTTAAAAATCTATATTATAAATATTTAAAGACTAAAAACTAGTCTACTTAAAATTAATATTAAGATTAATATAATAAATATAAATAAACTCTATAAGAGATTCTCTATATATAATAAGTCTTATATATTATTAGAGTTATAAATATTAAATATAAACTCTTTTAGTATTTTGCCTATAGTTATATACTTTTTTACTAATATTACTATTCTTTTTTTATTTTTTATATTATAAATTGTTTTATTACTACTATACTACTTTATTTTAAAACTATTAATATAGTATAAAATAGTTTACTAAATATAGGAATTCTAACTATAATATTTATAAGTAAAATTAGAAAGTTTTAGTTAGCACAGATTTTTAAAAACTTAAAAGTTTAATTTTTTAATACTAGTCTAATAAAGATTATAAAATAGGGCACTAATAAGAGATATAATAATATTATTAAAGTAGTTAGTAAAATTACTATTATAAATATATTACTCTATTAAAGGTTAAAAATAATATCTAATACTCTTATAGTAAAAGAAGATTTATTTTATAAGTTTTACTAATTTTTTTAAAATATATATCTTAGCGCTAATTTCTTCTTCTTATTATTTTATTAAATAAATTTAATAAGGGAATTTTTTTAAATTTACGTATTAAATAATTTTAGTAAGTATTTCTTTATGTTTATCTATAAGAGCTATTTCAACTTATTGTACACTACGTCCTTTCTTAATAAAAAAGTAGGTAAAAATTAAAAATACTATAACTAGGACCTATTAAATATAGGACTTTTAGAGTTTTATTATAACTAGTAAAATAATAACTTAATAAATAATTTAATAAATAGTAGCTATAATAACGGGGAAGTAATAACTATAAAACAGCGATAAAGTATTTATAAATTATTATATTACGTAGAGTAGAACTATAGACCGTATATAGCACATTTAAATATAAAAGTATAGGAGCTTTCTTTCCTTTTTATATATACTCTATATAAAGTTTAGTTTAGAAATCTTTTTAATATAATTAGAACTAAAGCTTTAATTAATCTTAGTAAGTATTAAAGTTATTTATAAGCTTACTAAATATATTATAGCTCTTTATCCTTTATTTATAAATTTAGTATTATTAATACTTACGGTTAAATTCTAATATAATATATTTTTTTATTATATATATAATAAAGTACGTAAACTAGCTCTATTTAATACTACTTTTAGTAGTATATAGATTTATAATTTTACTTTTTTATTACTTATGTCTAGATTTTATTATATTAAAGCTCTACTACCTATTATAGTAAAATAAAGTATTATAGAACCGGTAGCTATAATATATTTAAATAGTACTAATAGACTAGCGTATTTAAAATTTATATAAATCTTTATATATATAGTATTTATCGCTAAAATAGGTAAGTAATTATTAATTAAATAGATTAATTAGCTTAATATACTAGTATGTACGTCTCTAAATATTACTCCTAGTAGAAGAGAGACTATATATATTTTATAATAAATAAATACAGTAGCTTTTACTATAATAATAATATAATAACTTAATAATATTTATAATTTAGCTTTTATAATAACAGTAGGATCTATTATTTTACTACTATTATAGGAGAATAATAGAAAAAACTTAAGTAAGTCGCTATATAAACTTATCATTATTATATTTATTTATTAATAGAGTTAAAAAGTTTAGCTTATATAACTTAGATAGAAATTAATTTAATTTTTCTACTTATCTATAATATATCTTATTAATATTCTAATTTTAACTATTTATACAAAATCTAAACTCCGTTTAGTAGTCTAGAAATTTTTAAAAATATTATAATAAAAACTATAACTAACTTTATATTTAATATTTTATAGAAAAAAACGAGCTAGGAATTATTAAATTCTAAAATCTAGAAAAAGAAACTACTTTTATAAAAAAAAAGCACTAAAAAGCTATATTTTATATATATAAAAGAAATAAATTTTTTATTCTAGAGAGCTTTATAAGCTAGTAATATAAGCTTTAGGGTATTTTTCTATAATATACCCCGTAGCTAAACTAATAATAAAAGCCTAACTATCTAAGCGGCTAAAAATTTAAATCTTTTAAGCTTATATTAACTATTAAATTTATTTAAAAAAAATTTATTTTAGTAAAAAAAATAGTAAATAATTTTTTACTAGTAGCGTTACTAAGTAATAAAGATTTAAAATAAATAATTAATTATATAATAGGCGCGCTAGTAATTAGTAGTATAAATAGCGTTTATATAATCTTTTTATCTACTTTTTTATAATAATACTTATACTCCTTTTACTGTTTATTATTATTTTTATACTTTTACGTATTCTCTATATTACTTTATAGCTCTTTTATTAATTTTGTTCTATTTAATAGCGTTTTAAGCTTTTTTATTATTATAAAGACTATTAATTAGCTATTTAAATTACTCTAAGGCTTTTTCTAATATTATTATTTTAAAATTTTTTTTAGATTTTTAATTTTTATATTCCTTTCTTTAGAATTCTACTAATTTTTATTTAATAGTTTATTAATAAAACTATTAATTATATTTATACTAGAGATATTAACCGTATTAATATAATTAGGTATAATTAATATTTAAAGTATTTTAAATATAGTAAGATTAGTAAGGAGCTAATAGGCTTTAGTTTTTTAGTTCTTAGCTTTTTATTTTATTTTTTTTAAGCCTATAATTGCGCTTTATAATAGATAAATAAAATAAATAAAAATTACTATTATAAATTATATTAATAATAAATAACTAGATACTATAAAGACTTTATTAAACGTTAATAAAATTTTGAGGTCTTTAAATATTTAAAATTTTTTTTACTCTTTTTTTATAAAACGATTTGCTCTTACTATAAGCTTAAAAAATATATAAGCTTTTACTTTTCTAGTTTAAAAAGTTTAATAGTTTACTTAATTTTTAGAAAATACTTTCTACTTATAGCTAGTTAAAAAAATTAATAAGTTTATTAATTTAACTTTAGTATTACGCTTTATTATATATAGAGTAGTTAACCTAAATAGATTTACTAGCAATACGGAGCGTATAGATTATATAACTATAGTTATATAATTATATAATCTGCACTAGCGCGTAGAACCCCTATCTAGCTATTATATAGATAGTAAAAAGGGAGGAGAATTAATTAAAATATAGCTATTATTATTTATTATTTTGTACTATTTTCTATATTTTATAATATTATAGACGACTATTACTTTGTATAAGCAGAGTATAGTTATTTTAATACTAATTAGTAGTTAGTTAATAAATTTATTTAACTACTCTATTGCTAGTAGTTAATTAGATTTCTTTATTTATTATAAATTAGCAAGAGCGTATAGAAAAGTTAAGTTATTATTAAACCTATACTACGTAAAAATAATTTTATATATTATATAACTTTTCCCCGTATTTGTAGATAGAAAAGAGTATATTAAATTATATATTTTATTAAATCCTTATCCGCACGAAAGATAAGAATAATTTTTTTTAAAACTAAATTACTTTATATAAACGCGCTAGCACTATAAGCTAAAATTATATAATTAATTACCCTATTATATAAACCGGATAATATAATAGTACTAAAAAAAGCTTCCTCTATAAAAAAAGATAAGGAGTATACAATAGAAATAGATCTAGATTTATTAAAAAAAAAATATATTTAAAAATATAATATCTCTATACGAGTATTTAAAGACTAGACTAAGTTATAATACTAAATAAAGGATTTAGATATTTTAGATAACCTATTTTTAAAATAACTTAATACGTACGTTAGCTGCGTTATTATAAAACTTTATATAAAATAAAGGGATAGCTAAAATCTAGTTATTTTATACTATAATTTATTTACTAGATAGAACTATAGCTATTTTATATTACTAAAATAAGTATATTAAAAAAAACTACTAAAAATCTTATAAAATAAAGGCGTACAACCTTTAGTAGATAAATAAAAAAGAATATTATAAAATTTTATATAAACTCTCCTTTAGATTATAAAAAAATATTAGAAAGTTAAAAATTTTTACGTAAGATTAAGAAGTTTAATAAAAAGTCTAATTATTATTATAATATAATCTACACGGAAGCTATTAAGCTTAAATTTTTAAATTATTAGCTAATAGCTAAATATTTTATATACTTTAGCTACACCCCCTATATAGTAAAGAAACTAACTATTATAATATATATTATACGAGTAATTAATCCCGCTATATTAGTATTACTTAAAGAATTTTAGGCTTATATTATATAAGTATAGATATAGACTATATAAACCTAAGTAATCTTAGCCTTTATATAGTTTATATACTCTAGTACCGCCTCTAAGTATATATAATAGTAAATTATAATACTTAATATATTTACTTTTATATAATTTTAAAATATTACTATTTCCCCTAGAAACTAGTTATAGAATACTAATAATTAATTATTTATTAATTTTTTAACTTGCGTACGCTGCTTACTAAAATCTAATATTTTAATTTTTACTTATATAAAATATACCACTAGAAAAGCTTAATCTATAAAAAATAATTATATTTTAAAAAATATAAAAAAAAAAAAATAATTATACTAGCTGTCTGTATAATATTCTGGCTAATAAAACTTATATATTTATTAAGTTTTACTAAAAAATTAATATTTAAAAGTTATAGTACGCTATTATTTTTTTAAATATTTTAAAAAATTACGCGGGCTAGTTCTATCTATATAATATTAGCTTAAAATATTTATAAAAATAGTTATAAAATAAACTAAACTACTATTTTAATATATATATTAACTATAACTAGTATTAGACTAACTAAACAACTATTATTTTTATATAATTTAAGTAAAAAAACCCTAATAAGACTCCCCACGAAGCCTTAGAGGTAATAATTAATAAATTAATTTTAGTATAAAAAGTTTTAGGCTTTTAGTTTAAAAAAAAAGTATTATTCTATACAGCAATTATATAAGTATATAAAAATTAATTAAAATTTAAATAGATTATACAGGGGGGTGACATTGGGAAAAGTGCACTCTAAAAAGTTACTAGTTTTAAAAATTAATATAAAATTAATTACTAAGCCTAAAAATACGTGAATTATATCGTTTTAAAGAGAAAATAATAGAGATTTATATTACAATTTTAGTTACGTTATATATATTACCTATAATAAATTAAAATTACCTAAACATAATCAATTTTTTAACCCCTTTTTTAGATTCCTAGAACTTTTTAGTTAGTAAATATATTTAACTAAAATTTTAACTATACTCTTTTAGGCCTAGTATAGGTCACGTAACTAGATTTTCGAAGTATATTAGTAATCTAATAATAAAGTTATATTAATTATAAAAATAGTGCCAAGGCTTATATAATAACTAATCACGTGATATATTACTAATATTATAATATATTATAATATCTTTTTACTTTTATAAACTTAAACTCCTATTTCCTCAAAATAGAGCCAAAATTCTCAAAACTTAAATCTAAAGTTAAACTTCTTTTAAAAGCAAATACTCCTATTTCTACAATTATTTCTACTTTAGAAAAGCCTAATAGGACTATTTATAGTGCTATACAACGTATTAAAAAGAAAGAAAAAAATATAAAAAATACTTATAATATAAAAAAAGTTCATACAGGAGGTATAAAAAAATTAACAAAAAGAGATAAAAGAGTTATTAATAGAGACTTAACTAGAAGTCCTAAAAAAGATAATAAAAGACTATTAATAGAAAATAGTCTTAATATTACAAAAAGACAGTTATAAAGGACTTTAAAAGAGGAGGGTTACTCTATTAATATAAGTAAAAAAAAACCAATAATAAATAAAGAAAACGCTAAAAAAAGAGTAAAATACGCTAAAGACAATATAAAAAATATAAAAAATATAAATTTAAAAAAGATTATATTTTCTAATAAGTCAGCAATACAAAGGGGCAAGGCTAGAAAGGAGTATTATAGAAAAAGGGGTAATAATAAAGCTGGAAGAGAACTGGCTGTTAGCCAATCACAAAATAAGTTATTTTAACTTTTTAAAATATTAAATTATATAACTTTTTATCTATTTTTAAGCTATGGTTTTAGTTTTTTAATATTATTAATATTAATTATTTTATAGGCCGAGACCTTACCCTACAAGTTTGGGGTGCAATTTAGATAAGAGGTAAAAGTAATTTAGTATTTATTAAAACACCTAATTCTTCTACTTCTTATACTAGTAAGGACTATATAAACAAAGTCCTTATACCTAAAGTTAAACCCTATATAAAAAGGGGTAAGTTTTATAATACTTTTTTACCCCTATTTTTAATAATATAATAATATATATATATATATATTATTATATTATATTATAATTATAATCTTTATAATAATATTAATATAGGTTGGCAATTTCAACAAGATAACGTCCCTATTTATAAAACTAGGGACGTTTTAACTTAGTTTAAAATAACAAAATTAAACTATTTCCTCACCCAGCCTATAGTCCTAATTTAGCCCCTATAGAAAATATATAGGGGATATTAAAATCAGGGCTAATTAAAAATAAAAAGGCTAATTTAGGTGTAGGAAATAGTTTAAAAAGTATAGAGGCCTTTAAAAGAGTTATTAATAAAGAATAGTAGAATATACCACAAGAAGTTATTAATAACTGTATTTTATCTCTTCCTAACCGTTATAAGGCGGTTATAGAAGCTAAAGGCTACTATACTAAGTAGTAGTAATTTATTATTACTAGTTTATTATTAAAAATTTAAAAAACTGACTTTTATATATAATTATATCAATAATATATAAATATATAAAAATATTTTATATACTTATATATTATAAGTACTATTATAATATATATAAAAATAAGCTAATTTTACACCTTAAATAAAAAGTTATAATAGTCTAAAATTTTGTTCTAAAACTATTTTAATTTCACTAATTTTTAATTACCCCTGAACCCCTTAGTAAGCAGCCCCTAAGTAGGTGAATAGAATAAGCTAGACTTTCTCTTTAATATCGTATTTTTTTCGTATTGTTATGCCTTATAACTAAAAAGTTATATTATTTTAAAAAAGGTAACTTTTTGGAGTGCACTTTTCCCAATATCACCCCCCTGTATTTTTAATAAAGCCTACGTGCGAAGAATTATTAAGTAATTTAAAATTTATACTAAAGATTAATATAAATTACTAATATATATATTATATTTAATTATAGGTATTGTATAAGATTTTCTATATAAACTAGAGGTATACTAATAATAAGAATAAACCCCCCTAGCGCTAATAATTTTACTTTTATACGTAATAATCTTTTTAGAGATCTAAAAGTATAACTCTAATAGTAAAAAAAAAAGAAGTATTTTATCTACTATAAAAAAAGATACTAGTTATTAAACTATTTTATATAAGATAAGGCCCGAGTACGTAACTAGTATATTATAATATATAAAAACTTCTATAAGGAAAAATCTTTTTAAAGTAATATTATTCCTTATATTTAAGACTTTAAAGGATTTCTATATAATAATATAGAGGAATTAAAAAATAAAACTATATCTAATCTTAGTTTTTAAGAAGTGGAAAAAGTAGTTTAATATTTTACTACTACCTTATTTCTCTATTATATAATAATAGAAGATATAGTCTCTATAAATAAAGGGAAGATAGCTAAATAATTTACCTTTAAAAGAAGATACTATACGCAGTATTAAGGCGAATTTTAAAATATAAATATAATTAAATTTTTAATAGTTATTAAAAACTAACTTAATGTATATATTTGTAAAATCCTTAGTATAAAAATTAATTAGATTCTAAAAAAAACTATTATTAGCTTTAAAAATAATATATTAATATATACTTTTAGTACTATATAGATTAAAAATCTAATTAGTATAGTAATTTACTATATTTTAAATATTTTAATACCCTTTTTACTATCTCTAGTAGATACTAACTATATAGGAGTATATTTTAATAATATATTAGACGTTATTATATATAAAAATAGTATAATAGTTTTAGTTATACGTAAATAAAGATATTTATTGTTTAATATAAGCTATATAGAAGCTATTTTATTTTTTACTAAAAAAGAATTTTATAAATTTTATAAACGCTTCAGATACTCTTATATAAAATAACTTTATAAGCTACTTTATAATATAAGTTATAAGATTAACTCTACTATACTAAAATAGATTTAAAAGTTATATTATTACTATTAAAAGTATAGAGCAGCTTTATATAGATTTAAGTTTTTTATTAAAAATAATACCTATTTTAACTATAAAATTATTATTAATATTGTATAAATTAGTAACCGCGATATCCTCTATATTATTAACTTAAAAATATTATTTTAGGCTACTACCTTTTTTAATTTAATATCTATATAAGAGGTATAAGTAGTTTTTATATAATACTAAATTAATACCTACTAAAGTCCTCTAGATTTTATTATATATAATCTAGGCACTAACTTTACTTTAAAAGAGTTTAAAAATAGTATATAGATTATAGGAATAGAATATTACTAAATACTAGTAAAAGCCTACTAAGTAGTTAGTAAAATTAAAAGCGTATACGGCCTATTACGGCGAGTTTTTAATATTTTAAAAAATAAAATTAGATATTATATAAGCGATAAAGATATTTTTTAAATAGATATAAAAGTACTAAATAATATTATAGACCTAAATAGTCTTATACTAATACTTTTTATTTTTAGCACCTATTTAAAGATTAGTATAATATTTCTACTATTATTAAATATTATTATACGGGCTAATACTATCCGTAAAACTTTAAAGGCCTTATAGGCTAATTATATAAAGCTTATACTAAGTTGTATAATTAATATATATAATAGACTAGATCCGTAAAAGACTTTATTTTTTTTTATTAAATTAGAGGTTCTAATTTAGAGAGAAAAGAAAGGATAAATAAGTCTATACGTACTATAGTTAATTAATAGACTAAATATTATTATAAATTTAAAAAATAGCCTACTAACTATATAATAGATATATATAAAACTATACTATTATAAAGTTTTTTTATATAATAACCCCCTAGCTGTAAAAGAGGAGGATATAATTATACAATCTAAACCTAAGAAGCTAAAAAAATAAGATTACCTAAAGAAGAACTATATAGTAGAAGCTTTTATAACTTAAAAAGAAAAGCTTAATTTTATACTAGTAATAAAGCTATACTAAAATAATATTATTATAATACTTAGAGCCCTATTTAAGGAATCTAATTTTATAGAGATTAATTCTTTTATTATAAATAATATTTTTAAGTCTATTATATACGATTCTGCTATTTATAAAAGCTATATATTTAATTTTAGGATAGTACGGGAGGTTAAAAATAAAATTATAGTTTTATATAAAAAATTTTACTATATACTTATTAGCTACTCTAATAATAATAAATAGTTTATTTTTATATAGTTACTAACTATTTAGAGAATAAGCTAAAGACTTATTTTAGCTTTAGGCGTAATACTTATTAAATTATATAGTATAAAGTATAAATTACGTAATATTATTTAGACCTATATATAATTTAAGAATCTACTATTTTATACGCTATACGTAAAACCCCTAAAAAAGATAAATTACTTTTTTTTTTTAGTATAATTTTCTAAATTATATATTTTTTATATAGTATAGCTAAATTAAGTTTATATTAGTTTAAAATATACTATAACTACTATACTAGAAAACTAAAAATATTCCCCTTTATATATAATCTATACCTACTTATAATAAAAAAAAGAGTAAAGACTTTTAGCTTAACTAGTATATAAATAGATAATATTTTAAGTATTATTTTACCTACTTTCTCTAATAAAAAAAATAAACTATAAGCTATAGAGTTCTATATAAAGAATAAGTTATTTCTTTTTATATATAAACCTTTAGAGTTTAATAAAATAAAAATTACCTTAAAAGGAGGTAGAATAATTACTATAATTTAAAAAAAATAGAGTAAAGGCCTTTATATAATAGATTTAACTAATCAAAAAACTTAATAGCGGTATATTAAGTTGTATATAAAAGGTATATATATTATTTTTATTTATTAATTAGAAACTATATTTAACCTCTCTATAATCGTATAAATAAAAAAGTTTATTATATTAAAAGTAAAGGCACTAAATAAAAGAATTAAGTAGTAGATTAAAAATATAGAGAAAAGAGTTTTATACGTTCTATTAGACTTTTAACGTATAAAACTTTTTATTTTTATAGATAAATCTTTTATAAATAACTAAAATCTTAGCTTATAGCTTAGATATTTTATTATTTTTAGAGTTAAAAATTATATATATACTAAGTTTACCGTACGTAGTAATATTATTTATTAAAATTTAATTAAATATAAATAAGTTACGCAAAGTGTCCTTACTAGTAAATTATATAAAATAGTTATAGGCTTTAATATAGTTATTACTTTTAGTATTACTATTAATAAGATTTTTTATATAATTAACTTTCTACTAGCCCCTATAGTAGTTTATACAGATTTAAAATCTTTATATAATTATTTTATTAAGCTTAGTACGATAAATAAGAAAAGGCTTATAATAAATATTATATTTTTTTACTAATTATACGAGAACCGTAAAATCTTTAAAATATAATAAATAGTAAGAAAAAATAATCCTATAGATACTTTTATAAAAAGTAAACTAAATAGTTCTCTTGTATAATTAGTATTTTTTAATACCCTCTTTTATAGTATTAAAGCTTTAATTAATAGGCTAAAACCCGTACGAGAGGCCTAATAAAATATATTATATATTTTTTATATTTTAAATTAGATATTCCCTATTGTATAAAGTACTTTTTAGTATAATTTTTTTTTTTATATATTATATTCTTTTTACCTTATTGTACGAAGGTTAAAAGGAAAATTTTTAAAAAAAAGATATAAAAAGATAGAGTATTCGTACGGTATTACTATAAAAAGAAGAATTATTAGTATATATAGAGTGGGTTAACCTAAATAGATTTACTAGTAATACAGAGCGTATAAATTATATAATTATAGTTATATAATTATATAATCTATACTAGTGCGTAAAACCTCTATCTAGCTATTATATAGATAGCAGAGAGGGAGGAGAATTAATTAAAATATAGCTATTATTATTTATTATTTTATACTATTTTCTATTTTGTATAATATTATAGACGACTATTACTCCGTATAAGTAGAGTATAGTTATCCTAATATTTATAATATTTATTTATTAATAGGTTTTTAATTACCTAATAGTCTAATAGAAAGTTTAATAATAATAAAAAATTAATTTTATTTTTTAATTTATTAATACTATTTAGCCGACTATCTTAGTTTAGGCTTTTTAAAATTTTAGTTAAATAAATTTATAATATAAGGTATATCCTTAAAAGAGAAATATTTAAAGTAAGAATAATAAAAATATAAAAATAGTAAATTATATTTTTTTAAACTCTACTAAACTCTAAGGATAAGTAAAATATTAGTAAAAAATATTTTAAGCTTCTTAGCTTATATATTTTATATACTGGATTTATTTTTTTATATTAAAATTAAAAATGTTTTAAAATTATTACATAGTTTTTATATAGTTAAATATTTACGAATTAGTTATAAACTTAAAGTATTTAGTCTTATATTATTATTATTTAGGTAGCGATTTATCTTTTAAGAGTAATAGAAACTATTATAATACTAAAAAACTAAGTTCCTATTACTAAACTTATAAGAGCGGATATAACTATTAACTAATATATATATAAATATTTTTCTCTAAATAATTTTATACTTATAATTATAGTTTTATCTATATATAAAAAATTATTAAGCACTTTTTATTTTTGTATAAGCCGCTTTATAGTAAAAAGTAAATGCAGCCTACCTATAAAAAAGTATAATTTATTAATTTACTTCTTTTAATTCTTACTAATGTAGATTTATAGACTATAGAGCTTAATAAATTATAAATAGCTATTTTATAGATAATTAAACTAAATAAGAATTTAGATAGTTACTCTATAAATAATATTTTTAATAAGATTACTTTACGCTGTACTCTAGCTATTTAAAGATTTAAATAGTTAGTTAAGTTATTAATCTATAAAGCTTATTTATAAAGTTTACTTTTATATAATTTTTATATAATTTTTATTATTATATTATGTTTTTAATACTTTTATTATATAATTTTTCTAAATACTATAGGTTTAAATTTTTTATTCTAAAGAGTAGGTTATAAGCTATTTAATATCTAGTTTAATAGGTTTTACAATTTATTATTATATAACTTCTAAAAATTTTAGTTTAGTATTTTTTTTGTTATATTTTTTAAATTTAGTTACTTTTTAAATTTTTAAAATTACTAAGCTATAAAAGCTTTTATTAACCTATTACCTTATATATTACTTATTTAAAGGTATTTAATCTTAAAACTGTTTTTTAAATACTTTTAGTATAACTATAAATTTTATATATTTATATAGCGTAAATAGGTACTTAGTTACTTATTTTTACTTATAACTAGCATAATTATTTATTAATTATTATAGAATATTTACTATATAGATTTAATATTTAAATTAAGTTCTTAAAAGAAACGCTTTAGAGTTATAGTTTTTTTATTTATATATATAAGTATAAAAATCTCTACGTTAGTAGTTTATATTATAATAATAATCTATTTTACGGCTTTCTAAAAAATTGCTCTACTAAATAATATAATAATATATCTATTTAAAAGTTATATACTCTATAGAATATTTATATATAAAACATTTAAATAAATTATATGTTTTAAATCTCTATATACGCTATATTAAATTACCTAAAAATAAAGTTTATAAAAGAATATAATTATATATTTTACTATAATAAAGTACTCTTTACTTAAATTAGTTAAGATATAATAGAGTTTTAAGATAGAAAATACTATATTTAATTATATTATAATAGTAGTATAAAGTAAAAATACAATACGCTTTTAATATATTTTAATTTTAGGTTTAATTACTTCTCTCTTATTGTTAAATAGCCTTTTTAATAGTAAATATATTTGTAGAAACAGTACTAAATTAGCTATTATAAACTATTATATAATCTTCTAAATATATAAATTATTAATTAGTATAATTATTTATATTTTAAAATACTATTTTATAGCACTACGCTTTTATAGTTTATATATTCTTTAAAGCTTATCACGTATTATAAAAGCTTATTAAAATAAATTTTAAAATATAGAAGTATAATATTATCTTTATAAAATAGTATAAAAGTTTTATAATCTATATTAGTACATAAATAAAACTCTTTTTTAAAGAATTATAGGCTAAGCTTAGCTAGAGTATTAAAAATTTTTTTATACTATAGTATAGACTAGTTACGTAAATTATATAAAATTTAATTAAGTTTTGTATAATTATTTTTTATTTATAGCTATTAAATAGTTTATACTATACTAGGTTTAATAAATTAATTAGTATATTAACAAATATATAAATTATATTAAATTATAAAATCTCTAAGTTAAATTATATTATATATTTATATATTAATCGAATAAATAGTGTGGCTGTGGTGGCTCGGGGCGACTAAAAGGGGTTTTAAAAAAGGAGGAGGATATATATACCTTTATAATTATATTATAATTACTATACAGCGGGGCAAAATAAAAAAAGAGAAATTAAAAAAGTTATCTTTTTTAAAGTTTTATAAGGCTATTAGTTTTAGCGTTAAAAATATAAAAAAAAATATTTTAAAGAGAAAGTCTAGCGTGATGTATTTATCCTCTTAAAGGCTACCTAGGAAGCGATTTAAGGGTTAAAATAAATTAGTAAATATAGAAAATTTATAGGACTCTACTTTAGGAATAGATAACTTTTTATTTCACTTATAAAATTAGTCTATTTTTATATATATAATAATACATACTCTATTTTATTATTTACTTTTACTATTTTATGTATTAATATATTAATTATATAATTATATATAAAAATCACATTTTTAAATTTTATATAATAAACTAGTAATAATAAATTACTTATACTTAGTATAGTAGTATTAAGCTTTTATACCCGCCTTATAACGGTTAGGGAGTAATAAAATATAGTTATTAATAACTTTTTAGGGTATATTATTTTACTCTTTTATAATAGCTCGTTTAAAGGCCTCTATACTTTCTAAACTTAATCCTACTCCTAAATTAACCTTTTTATTATTAATTAGCCTAAATTTTAAATAGCTGTATATATTTTCTATTAGGGCTAAATTAGGGCTATAGACTATATAAGAATAAAGTTTAAATTTATTATTTTTAAACTAGTTTAAAAAGTCGGTTATTTTATAAATAGAGGGTTATTTTGTTCAAATTTCTAACCTAAATTAATATTAATATAAAGTATGTATTTATAATATAATAGAATAATAATATATATATGTATATATAATATTACTAAATAAGGATTAAAAAATAACTAAGTTATTTACCCCTTTTTATATTCGGTTTAACTTTAGGTATAAGGACTTTATTTATATAATCCTTACTAGTAAAAGAAGTAAAAAAATTAAGTATTTTAATAAATACTAAATTGCTTTTACTTTCTAACTAAATAGCTTCCTAAACTTAAATAGTAACATCTCGTCCTATAAAATAATTAATATAATTAATATTAAAAAACTAGAACTATAAGTTAAAAATATATAAAATATTATATATTTTAATGATTAAAAAAATTAAAATAACTTACTTTATAATTAGAAAGAAACTAATTTTTTACTAACTTTATTATTATTATTTTTTTTATAATATTCACTTCTAACTTTGCCCTTTTATATTACTAACTTGTTAGATTTAAACATTTTTTTTTAAATTTAAATTTTTTTTATTTTGATTTTTTTTTACGTATTTTAAATTTTTTTTTTAGCATTTTCTGTATTTATAAAAGGCTTTAGAGTACTTATATTAATAATATACTTTTTTTCTTACACAACTCCTATAAAGACTATATTATAATATTTAGACTTTTTTCTATTAATACTCTTATATTTTTATTTTTAGGATATCTAGTTAAGCCTCTGTTAATTACTCTTTTATCTCTTAAGATAAACTTAGTAACACGGCCTGTTTTAATCTTTTTTATATTATAAATATTTTTTTCTTTATTTATAATACGTTATATAGTATTATAAATAGTGTTTTTTAACTTATTTAAAGTAGTAAAAATTAAAATAGAAAATTCTTTACTTTTAACAAAAGTTTAACTATATATTTAAGTTTTAAAAATTTTAGTGCTATGTTAATAAAATAGAAGATTAAGTTTATAGATATTAAAGGATATTATAATATACTATAATATTAATAATATATTACGTAAATTGTATATATATATTTATATACAAATCGAATAAATAGTGTGGCTGTAGTAGCTCGGGGCGTCTAAAAGGGGTTTTAAAAAAGGAGGAGTATATGTATACCTTTATACTTAACATGTCGAAAAAACGTAAATAGTAATTATATAAACTAGAGCTAATTTTTAATAATAGTATAATTTTATTATTATATTACTAATATACTTCAAAAAATTAGTTACGTGATATATACTAGGCCTAAAAGGGTATAGTTAAAATGTTAATTAAATATATTTACTAACTAAAAAGTTATAGGACCCTAAAAAGGAGTTAAAAATCTTTAGTATATACGTAATTTTAATTTATTATACGTAATTAATAAGCAGTTATTTAAACGGTAATATTAATGCCTATTACCTTTTTTTAAAACGGTATTATTCACGTATTTCTAGGCTTAGTATTTAGTTTTATTTAAATTTTTAAAAAAGCTATCTTTTTACATTACTTTTTTTTTAGTTTACTTTTCTGTAATTATATAAAAAAGCGCGCTATAAGTATTATAGTATATATTAATAAAAGCGTATTACTTAACTAGAAATTACTTTTAATAATAAGCCGTACTTTATATTTTATAAAGTAACTATTTAAATTAAATATATAAGGAAATATATACTTTCGTAAAAATAATTAGTTAGAATTTTTAAATTATATAACTATTTAGTATATTTACTTTTTAAAAAGTATATTTTATTCTTTATAAGTAGTTTAGTAAAACAGTAACCTAATTAAATATAAAATAATTACTTTTTATATTATTAGCTTTTTTATAAACTTATCGTAATATATATAAATTTTATTTTAAAATAGTATTTTCTTTAAGACCCTATCTAGTATAGTAGCTAAACCTATTATATTAATAGTTATAAACACTTTATACTCTTTCTATATAAGATTTATACTACAAATACATATATTTATAAAGTTATACTAGTAGGAGCTATTTATACTATTTATTAAAATACTTATATTTTATATAACGTAATAGCTTATTCTTTAAATTAGGGCTTAATATTATATAAATATTAAGTATATTTTTATTTCTACCTTCTAGTTTATTTAATTTTTTAGACTTTAATTTATACTATTTTTAACTTTATTAAATAGTTAAACTATAGTTTTTTAAAAGTCTCCCTTTTTTATAAATACGAGTTTTATTTATTTTAGTTAATAAAAAAAAGTGTTATTTTATTAAAAAAATAAGCTGTATTTTACTAGTTTAAGTAATAGTAGTAGTACTAACTATTTTAATTAGTATAGAATGCTCTATATTACCAATTTTAATAATAGTAGTAAATAAGCTTTTACCTACTAGTTTAAACTTTTTTAAACTTTTTACTTTAAGCTATTTTACTTTTTTACTAAAATATATACTATAAGAAAGGCTAAAGTATTTACTTTTTTTTTAAATTATACTCCTAAGTTTTTTAGGCTGTAAAGTAGTCTAAAAGAGATTGGGCTAGTATTTCTATTATATAATATATAGATTTTTAGTTATTAGCTAGCTATACTAATAGTCTATATATATACTACTTATATAAAGTTTTACTTTATTAATTAACTAAAAGACTAAAATACATTTTATACTAAAATATTTTTAAACTATTACTTAAATTAGATAATATTTTTAATAATACTTGGTTTACTAGAGTTATAGGTTTACGTATAAAAAATTTTATTAAATACCTCCTCTATATTTATATGTTTAATAATATATAAAAAATTTATAAGCTTTATAGCTTCTTTGCATAAAATTAGTCATCCTCTTTTTTCTTAATAAAAAAGTTTTATTAAACGTAATATTACGTATTATAATAATCTAGTTAAATAATAATACTTATATTTTATAAATATTAAAAGTTATGTAACTAACTAAATATTTAATATAGACTTATAAATTTATTTTTAATATATACTTATTATGCTTAACTACACGATTTCTATTTAGTAGATATATATAATAGCTATAAGTATATATATTACTTTAATATAAATATAGATTTATTATTTAGTATTTTATAAGTTTAAATTTATAATAATAAAAATACTTCCTATACTAACTATAAAAAATTTTATTTACAAATTATATACCGTTAAAAGTTATTATACTAATATTATAAAGTACTATAACTACTTTTATAAATATTAGTTAAAGTTTTTTTAGTAAGTTTATACTAAATCTTATAATAATAGTTTTATTAATAATTTTTTTTAGCTAATGTACTTGGCGTCACTATTAGAGTTATATATATAAGAAGGTAGTATTTTAATAGTTATACTAAGCTTTTTTATTTATTTTTTAAAGTATAATTTTCTATACTATATATAGGTAGCACTATTATTATTTTAAAAAATTTTTATAACTTTAAGTTTATACTAGATATATACTTCTATAGTAAAGCTTAAAATACTTTTATAAGCTTTTAAAGTAATTATACCTATAAGTATTATATATAAACTTTGTTACTATAGTTATTTTTAACTAATAATATTTACTACTTACTAAGTCTTCTTTTAGGTATATTAAAGAGATCTTATAAAATACGCTAATATAATTACAATAACTTTTCTTTTATTTTTAAAATTTTACTTAAGCTATATATATATAAAAATATTATTTATAATATATTTCTTTACTATTTAAAATACGAATATTTTACGCGCTATAAATTAAGCTATGTAATACTGTTTATTTTAAATATTTATTTTTTTAATACTATTGGTCTTTAATATTAATATATAAATATATTAGCTATAAATAAAGCTTTTAATATACTAGTATTATACTCTAAACTAAATAATAAAAAGATAAAGTCTTATACTTAATATATATAAGGCTATACTTATAAGTTTTATAAATATAAAACTCTATTCTAAAAATTCTATATATAATATATTATCTAAATCCAGGTACTAAAATTCCTTATTATATAGGCGAGCTTTAAATATTATAGTAAAATAAAATTCTTTTATAATAGCTATATTTTTTAATATAAAATTTTTAAAACTTTTTTATTTATCTTATTTAAAGTACTTTTAATTACTTAAGTTTTATATTAGTGATAAATAAAGACTTATATTCTAGTCTTAATAGTTTAAATACTATTAAACTTTGTAACAAATTTTAAAATAAGTACTAATTTATTATTTATAAAATATAAAGTAATAGTATTATTAATAATAGTACTTTTAAAGAGGGTATAGGTATTATAATTTTATATAAAATATATACTATTACTTTTTTCTAATTTACTACTAATAATAAGTAAAAAATTAATAAGTATATATACTATAAAGATAAATAATTTTAGTTTATTAGACCCTTTACTCTATAGAATATTTTTTAAGCTATTCCTTCTACTTAACTATATTATTAAAAACTATAATTTTATTAAATTTAAGGCGGTTAAAAAGCTTATTTTTATTTATTTTTAAAAAGTGGCATAATCTAACTAGTATAAGTATTTATTAATACTAATGTTAAGTAGCGGCACTTAGTAGGTTTTTAATAATACTTATTAAATTTATATAAATATTAGTATAGCTTACCAGTACTTTTAAGTTATAGATTATTTAATTTTAAAAACGCACTTTTTTTACTAAGTATTATAAAAATTTTACAGCTTTTAAAAGTTAACTTAATAATTTTATTTTATAATATTATCTAAAAGATTTTTTTAACTTTTATTAAAAAAAGCTGTAGAGAGAAAATAAGTGAGAAATTACTAGATTCTAAAATTTAAAGAAAGAAACTACTTGTATAAAAGAAAGCGCTAAAAAGCCGCACAATATATATATATAAAATATAAATATTTTATTCTAGAATCCTTTATAAATTAGTAACGTGAACTTTAGAGTATTTTTTTATCATATAATCTTTAATTAAAATAAAAATAATAGCTTAACTCTCTAAGTAGTTAAAAAAATTATTTTTTTAAACTTATAATAGCCATAGAATTTATTTTAAAAAAGCTCTATTTCTTTTTATAAAAGAATAGTAAATAATTTATATTTAGTAGTATTACTAAGTAATAGAGTTTTAAAGTAAATAACTAAGTATAGTAGGCGTGCTATCGTTTAATAATATAAATAATATTTATATAATTTATTTATCTACTTTTTTAAAATAATTCTTATACTCTTTTTATTTTTTATTATTATTTTTATACTCGAATAAATTATTTATATTAGTTTATAGCTTTTCTATTAATCTTTTCTTTAATAGTTTTTTAAGCTTTCTAATTATTATAAATACTATAAGTTAATTATTTACGCTACTATAGCTGTAGCTATAGTAAGCTATAATACTTCTTTTAAAATTTTTTTTTTTTAAATTTTTTTAAATTTTTAATTTTTATATTTTTTTCTCTAACACTCTACTAATTTTTATTTAACAGTTTATTAATAAGGCTATTTATTTTATATATATAGTAGAGATTAGCTGCCTAAATATAATTAAGTATAATTAGTATTTAAAGTACCTTTAATATACTAAAATTAGTAAGAAACTAATAAGCACTAGTTTTTTAGCTTTTAGCTTTTTAATTTATTTTATTTTTAAGCCTATAATTGCGCTTTGTAAGTAGTAAATAAACAAAATTTTAAGCGTAAATTACGCTAATACTAAATAGTTAAATAATATAAAAACTCTATCTAATCTCTATAAAGTTTTTAGGCCTTTTAAGATTTATAAAATTTTTTATTCTTTTTATAAAAAAATTCGCTCCCGCTATAAGCTTAAAAATAGAAAAAAAAATATAAGCGTTTACTTTTTTTATTTAAGAAGTTCCGCAGCCTTCTTAGTTTTTAAAAAATATTTTTTACTTATAGCTTACCAAAAATTTAAATAAGGTTATTAGTTTAACTCTAGTATTACACTTTAGAATAGCTATTTATTAGCTAGCCCTTAATTACTTAATAGTCTTATAGGAAGGTTAACGTATATAAAAAATTAAATATATTTTTTAGGTTATTAATACTGTTTAACCTATTTCCCTAGTCTAGTTTTTTAAAAATTTTAGTAATACCTACGCCTTCTTTAATAAAGCTCTTTAGAGTTTTAGTAAAATAAAATTAAAAAATAAAATATATCTTTAAGGAACTAATATTAAGAGCGAGAGTAGCCTAAAAATTAATAATAGTAATTTACTTGCTTTTTAAATTTTATTGCGCTATAAGAATAAGAATAATATTAAAAAAGAATATATTAACGTTTTTAGTTTATAGTTATTTAAAACTCTATTTATTTTTTATATTAAAATTAAAAAAGTTCGAAAACTATTAGATAGTATTTATATAACTTAATATTTACTAACTAATTATAAGTTTAAAGACTTTAGTATCTTACTTCTACTATTTAGATAATATTCTATTTAGTAAAAGTAATATAAGCTGTTATAATACTATAAAACTAAACTCCCATTACTAGACCCATAAAAGTAAATATAGCTACTAACTAATATATATATAAATATTTAGATTTAAAAAATTATATATTTACTATTATAGTTTTATTTATATTTAAAAAATTATTAAGCGTTTTTTATTCTTTTATAAGCCGCTTTATAGTTAAAAGCAGAAGTAACTTACTTATAAATAAGTATAATTTTTTTTTTTACTTTTTTAATTTTTACTAACGTAGGTCTTATATATTATAGAGCTTAATAAATTATAAACTACTATTAGGTAAATAATTAAGCTTAAAAACTAAAATAGAGAGTACGACTATACTTTTTTTTGTAAATAGAATAGAACTAGATTATATCGTTTTATTATATAAAGAGAGGTAATATATAGCGTCGAGACACTAGCCCAAAAAAGATATAAGTTAAAAAAAGTTATTCCCCTAGATACAGTTAAAAATAAACATATATAAAAATAATTAAAAATATTATTTATTTTAGTTAGTAAACTTATAATTTTAATATATAGTTTAACGTATAGCTTAGTATACTAAAAGTTTAATATACCTGTATAGGGCTACTATTACCTCTACTTTTTTTTTTTAGGCTAGGCTACTATAGTACTATTATACTATAATACGCCTACTTTACTATATTATTATTATTAAAATTATACTTATTATTAAAATTATATTATAAGATCTAGTATATTAATATAATATTCGTTTTTAGTAGCGTAGCTTATAAAGTATAATTAGCTAATATTTATAAATATACTAATAGTGACTTTACACATTATAATTACTTTTAAAAATAAAAATAAAACTATAATAACTAAGTCTTATATAGTTATTTATAAGAGTATACTTTATAATAACCTTTGCGTATAAATAGTAAAGGCAGTTATAAAGTACCTACTATTAAATATATAAGTATATGCTAATAAAGCTACTAAAGTTACTAAAATTTACGCTATAGGAGCCCTTAATATACTAAAAAAAAGATACTATAATATCGCCCGCTGCCTACTTACTAAAGTTAAAAAAAATAGGTATAAAATAGTATTAATAGTAAAAGAAGCTATTAAGTTATATCTATTAATATAATACGTCTAGATACTATATAATATAGATAAAAATAATACTAGTCTAGTTATACTATAAAGTAATAAGCTATAATAGCTTATATTAAGATTAACTATAAGAAAAGTAATAAAAAAAATAAAAGATTAACTTTATACTAGAGATAAAAAATAGGGTATAGTTATAAAAAGTACTTAACGTAGTAGTAACTACTAAATTAATAGATATAATAGCTACTACGCGTTAATAAGAAAAAGAAATAGGTAGGTATATATTTAGATTTAAGTTTTTTTTTTTTTTTTTTTTTTTTTTTTTTTTTTTTTTTTTTTTTTTTTTTTTTTTTTATATTTTTTTTTTTTTTTTATTTATATTTTTTTTAATAAAAATAATTTTTTTTTTTTTTATTTTTTTTTTATAAAATATTTAAAAATTATCTAAAATAATAATAATAAAATAAATAAATATATTATTTAAATATTAAATTATATAGTAATAATTATATTTTTTATTATAATAATA